>PVLA01005810.1:0-145356 GCA_004027455.1 Hydrochoerus hydrochaeris
AAAACCCACAGAGTGGCAAAGAATTTTATCCAGGAACCCCTCATACAAAGGACTTGTGTCTAGAACATATAAAGAATTAAAAAACATCAAGCCCCCAAATTCAAAGACCCTCTCCAAAAATGGGCATCTGAGATGAACACACAGTTCTCAGAGAAAGATATACAAATGGCAAATAAATACATGAAGAAATGTTCACCATTACTGGTCATTCAAGAAATTCAAATTAAAACAACATTGAGATTCCACCTCACTCTGGAAAGAATAGCTGCTATCAAGAAATCAACTGATAACAAATGTTGGCGAGGCTGCAGGGGAAAAATTAACTCTGCTCCATTGTTGTGAGAATGTAGACTGTTGCATCCATTATGGAAATCCATATGAGGAATTCCCAGAAGACTAGGATTGGAAGCCCCATTCAATCCAGCTATTCCCCTCTTGGGTATTTTCCCAGAAGAACTGACAAGTTCATATCACAGTGATATAGTTGCACCCATGTTCATAGCCACACAATTTGTGATAGCTAAATCCTGGAAACAACCAAGATGCCCATCAACTGCAGAGTGGATGAAAAAGATGTGGCATTTTTATACAATGGAATATTACTCTGCTATAAAAAAGATGATCTTGAGTCCTTCATAGGTAAAGGGAGACAACTTGAGTATATCCTCATTAGTGAAATAAATAAGAATCATAATTATAAATATCATATTGTGTCTCTAGTGTAAAAAGTAAGAACTACAAGTGTAATAAAACCAAAATGTGTAATTGCTATAGTAAAAAAGAGAGGAAAGAGAGAAGACAAGATGGCTGATCAGTGAGCAACAAAATACAAAGCCTCCCAAGAGAAACAACTCATATGACAGAATTAAACACCCTGGAGAGACCCAGACAAGGGGAGATGGATCCTCTTGACAGAGGAAGAAATTAAAACGTAAAAAGCTCATCAAATACTTTGGTACTACAACTGAAACAGCTAAAAATTGTGGGAATCAGCGTTTTCCTGTTGACCTGCCAATTGTGCACCAGCTTGAATCAGTGCCGGCAGGCAGAGCCACCCAAACTCGTTCCCGCCACCACTCACAGGAAGCACAGCAGCGCTGAAGTTGGGGGTTGGTGAGCCCAATGGAGAGTGGAGCCAATGAAGAGATCTCCATTAATCCACGGTCAGTGCTGGGAATGAGACCCCTCCACGGGAAGGGTGTGACCAGATGGGCGACTTGTTGGAATCGGGCAGGAGGAGCCTGAACTGGGAGTGACAGTGACTTCAGTTGGTTGCTTCCTCCCCAGAGCAGATTCGTGGGATTTGCTTGGACTAGGCTGCACCCCTGGCTGGGTCCCAATGAGCTGTTCCAAATCAATTCCCTGCACCTGCACGCACTAACCAGGTGAAGGCACCTGAAGTTTGGCTGGCCCGGTGGGGAGGGGCAGGCAGGAGAGGGCATAGGTCCTTCACCAGCATGCTTCAGAGGAACTGTGGCCAACAGGGAAGGGGACTGGGACCTACACTGTAACCTGTGTGGAGGAAGCCAAGGCCATGACAGGAGAGAGAGGCAGGAGGAGGCTCCCAGCCCAGAACCCTGAGAGCACTGATCCAGGAGAAGGAGAAAAAAGGGAGACTGAGGGTGGCAAACACACAACATCAGACATGGCTTCAAGGACATTAAGAGATATCTTCAGGACCTTATAGACAAGCTCAAAACTGAAATATTAAATCAGGTAAAGCAGGATATGAGTAGAGTAATAAAAGAAATGCTCTCAGGAAGCATCTCTCAGAAAGATACAGATGGAAGAAGGGAGGAACACAAAAAAAGGAGAGAAACATTTAATAAATAAATAAAGAAAATATAGAATACATAAAGCAGATTCAAAGAGACTACCAGGAAATTAAAAATTCAATTGGAAACAGGCAAAATGCCTTAAAAGAAACTAAGGATAGACTATCAAAACTTGAGGACAAGTTGGCAATGTGTGATGATGAAAGGAAAGATCTCTTAAAAATAACAAGGAAACAGGCAGTAACAATACAAAGGCTAGAAGATGGCAGGAGAATCTACAATTTAAGAATAAGAAACATGAACGAAGAAGCAGGAATACATACAGGCAAATTACAAAACCTATTCACAGAAATAATTAAGGAAAACTTCCCAAGCATGGGAAAAGAAAATGACATTTGGTTATGTGAGACATACAGAACTCCAGCAACCTACAACCAAAACAGATGTACACCCAGACATATAATAATCAAGATACCAGAAATTCAATATAAAAAAGAATATTAAAAGCCATCAGAGAAAAGAAACAGATTACCTATAAATGTAAGCCCATCACTATCACAGCTGACTTCTCAACACAGACCATCAGATGTAGAGGAGCTTGAAGTGTTCAGAGCCCTGAAAGAGAATAACCTCCAGCTCAGATTAATGTACCCTGCAAAACTGTCACTAGAAGTTGATGGAGAAACAAGATGCTTCCATGACAAAGAGGAACTGGGGGAGTTTGTGACCATCAATCCAACCCTACAGAGAATACTGAAGGACATTCTAGAGAGAGAGAAAAAATACCAGGATTTTAGGAACAGTGGCAGAAAGGCCTCAATGAGGGGGGCAAGCAGTAGAATGAAGGAGAAAAGTAGACAAACAAAGGCAAGAAAATAGCATGGCAGAAATGAGACAGAGAAGGATAACTAGAAACTCTAACACAGATGGCCTTGATATGCTATATTGTTAATAGAGCACCAGGATTTAAAACCCTCATTACTCACACTACTCTGCTTAGATGTATTATATTCTGTTCCAGTCATTCTACCTGTACTAGATTTCAGCATACAGACAGTAATCTTGAAAATAACAGGATATAGTATGGTAATCATCTTTAATTTCCTATTAACTTAATCTAAAGTTCTGTAAAACCTACACTGTTTTACCATGACTAATCATAATTGAATCTGGTTTTTGGATCATGCTTTTGTATTGATAAATTTTATTCAAAGCTGTTATGTTTGATAGTATCAAGTCTGAGAGTATTGATAGTATCAAGCTGTTATGATTGATAGTATCAAGTCTGAGAGATATATCAAGTCTGCACTTAAGATGACAAGATCCACTAGAATATCCACTATGGTTTGATTATTACCTGCCTTTGAAGTTTTATGCTGTCTACAATGTTTTATTTTTACTAATTTTGTTATTTACTGCTATAAACAATTATACTGCTATATTCAATTATTCCTGATGATATAGAGATTCTATTTAAGATAATAATAAACAGCACAGTAATCATTGTAGATCACCTTGTACTGTGGTTTTATACAACTTTTTGGTTTCATGTTTTTAGAGGCATTTGTTTTGTTTTGTCTTGCTAAATTTTGTTTTTCCCTCTAATACAGAAAGTATAGAAATACATGCAGAGATTCATGCATGCATAGCTGTTACACTCTCACTGTTTGACTATCTACTTTGTATGCTTTAATTTTGTAACTTGAGCAACTATTTCTAAGAAGATAATATGTAATTTATTAACCAATGATTTCTTATTGTTTATCTTTTTTTTGGAATTCTGTATTATCTCTACCCTTTACATGCTTTTGTTTCTCTTTAAATAAATAAAAAAAGAGAGGAAAAGAAAGTGCTCTAAGGGATATAACTGCATGTATGTTTGAGTATGTAAAATAGATGACCACATTGCTGAATCTTTGTTGGATCTTTGAGCAGTCTCACTGAATGTCTACTGTATATCCTTTAATATTGTAACTTGAACAACTACATGCAGGATGACAGTATGTAATTTATAAACTACTGATTTCTTAGTGGGGCTTTTTCTCATTTTCCTTTTTTTTCTTTCTTTCTTTTAGAATTCTGTATTGTTGCTACCCTTTTTTCTATTTTGTTGTTTTTCTTTTCTTTAAATAAAATTTTTAAAATGTATAATTGCTATTGTAAAAAAAGAGGAAATAGGAAGCACTATAAAAGATACAGCTGCACGTTTGTTTATGTGTGTGGGGTTGATATCCATATTTCTAGGTTCTTGTTGGATTATTGAACAGATCTATTTGCACTATCACTGCTTGAGTGTCCACTTTGTGTGCTTTAATTTTCTAACTTGAAAAACTATTTATAAAAGAACTTTATTTAATTTATCCGCTAGTGATTTCTTACTGCTTGTCTTTTTTTCTTGAAATTCTGTAATAGTTCTATCCTTCTTCTGTTTTTTCTCTTTAAATAAACAAAAGATTCTTCTCAACTCAATAATTGTGTTCCTAATGTTTTTAAATTGTAACACTGTAAGTTAGTCTTGAAGCATCTGATCTGGCTCTCCTCCAGTCTAATGACAGTGATTCCAATGAAGCCTAAATTATTTTATAGCATTCTACTACACTGATTCTAATTTCTCACTCCCAGAGGATTCATTTCCAATTCTTCAGGATGGCAGTCAGGGCCCACAGTGACCTGACTTTCACTTATTTTCCATCCTCCCTAAAGTGTATTCCCTTTCTTCACACCTCACTTTGTATCCTAAGTAACAAAATTGAGCAAATTACTGAATGCTCAGTTCTATAAATTTCCTGCTTTATTTCAACTGAGCACTTTATTTAGAATCCTTTACTTTTTTCTTTTCTTCCTATTTTCTTTCCTTTCTATCTTCCTTTCCTAGATTTCTTCTTCCTTTCTTTCTTCATTTATTTGTGGTGTGTGTTTGCTGTATGTAATCATATTCTTCAAGGTGAGTTAATGTGTATATATCACATCTTAATTCCTTTTACTTCTCTTTCCCTTCATCTTCCCTCCATCTCTAGACCATCACATTTGAAGGTGATCTATTTTCTATTATCTATCTTTTCCTTTATATTATTTATACTTTGGGTTTCTCATAGAAGAGAAACGATGTGATCTTTGAAATTTGTATGCCTGATTTAGTTATTTAATATTATCATCTCAAGGTGCAACCATTTTTCTACACAAAACTCAAAATTATCATTCTGAGTAGTACTGTATTGTTGAGATATACTCCATTTCCTTTGTGCATTCATGTATTGGATGGCATACAGGCCACTTCCAAGACTGAACTATTTTGAGTTGTGCTGCAGAAGTATGAGAATGTTTCAATACAATATGAAAATTTCAGGAAAATACCTAGAAGAGGATTAGTTTGTTTAAATGTAATTTCTGTTTATGTTTTGAGGAATCTCAATACTGATTTTCATGGTGGTAATGTATTAGCTTACATTTCTACCCAAAGTGAAGAAGGGCTTTTTTTCCCCTCCAGCATTACCAGGACTTATTTTACTTTTTTCTCTTTTTGATACAGGGTTTTCTAGTGTTTGATTACAAGTGTGCAACACTATACCTGGTTATTTTATTTCCTGATGATCACCATTCTCTGTAGAGTGGGATGAAACCTCAGTGTTATAATTCACTTTTTTTTTTTTTTTTGGTACTGAGGATTGAACTCACAACCTCACGCTTGCTAAGAAGGCCCCTAAGCCACTGAGCTAAATTCCCAGCACAATTCACATGCTTTTAATGGCCTGATATTACACATTTTGTCATGCATTCACTGACCTTTGGACTTCTTCTGAAAAGTGTGTGTTCATTTTCATTGCCCGGTTTTTGATCATTTTTTTTTGTTTTTTGAGTAGCCTCCAATTTTTAAAACTTCTTTATCTAGTCTAGATATTAGTCTCTTATCCAAAGAATGACTGTAAAACTTTTTTCTCATTCTTTAGCTTGTCTCTTCAGTCTTTTGATTGTTTCCTTTGCTGTGGTGGAGAAGCCTTCAAACTTGATGTGATGCCATATGTTGATTCTTCTTGATTTTATTTCTTGTGGAATTAGTGTTCTGTTTAAAAAGTCATTGCCTATGTCTATGTCTTCAATAAATTTTCTGATTTTATCTTCCAGCAGATGAAGTTTTTCTGTCTTAATGTTTAAGTCTTTGATACACAAGAACACAATTGTAATAGGAGACCTTAACATCCCACTGTCACAAAGAGATAGATCAACTAGACAAAAAGTCAGCAAAGAAATAACAGAACTGAATCATACCTGTGAATGAATGAAATTAGAGGACATTTACAGAGTTTTTCACCCAACCACATCTGAATATACATTCTTCTCAGCTGCACGAGACATTCTCCAAAATAAACCATATATTAACTCATAACACTTTCTTAAGTAAATGCAAAGATAGTGAAATTATCCCATGCATAATATTTGACCATAGTGCACTAGAATTGGAAATGAATGGCAAAAAACTGCAAAACCTGAATAAACACATGAAATTTAAATAACAACCTTCTGAACAACCAGTGAGTTACAGATGAAATTAAAGAAGAGATAAAACAATACAATACAATGAAAATGTAGACACAACCTACTGTAACCTATGAGACTCAATGAAAGCAATCCTAGGAGGGAAATATATAGCAATAAATAGTCACATCAAGAAAACTGAACAAGCATAAATAATTAACCTAATGCTACATCTCAAGCTTCTAGAAAAAGAAAAACCAGTCAAACCTAAAGCTCATAGAAGAGAGAAAATTGTAAAGATTAGAGAAGAAATTAATGCAATTGAAACTAAAAAAATACAAAGAATTAATGAATCAAAGAGCTTGTTTTTTGAGAGAATAAACAAAATTGATAAGCCTCTAGCCAACCTTATCAAGAAAAAGAAAAAACCCAAATTCATGCAATAAGGACTGACAAGAGGGAAATTACTACAGATCCCATGGAAATTAAAAATGTCATGAACACCTACTTTGAAAATCTCTACTCACATGGGGTGGAAAACACAGAGGAAATGGACAGATTTCTAGGAACATATGAACTACCAAAGCTCAAACAAGAAGATATAACAATTTTGAATAACCCAACATCAGCTACTGAAATAAAAAATGTAATTAAAAACTTACCAACAAAGAAAAGTCCAGGTCCTGATGGATTCATGGGTGAACTCTGTAAGAAATTTAGAGAAGATTTCATGCCAATACAGCTTAAATTCTTCAATGAAATTGAAAAGGAAGCAATCTTCCCTGAATCATTCCTGGAGGCAAGTATTCCTCTCATACCAAAACCAGGGTAAGACCCAACTGAAAAGGAGAACTATAGACCAATTTCACTAATGAAACTGATGCAAAAATTTTCAATAAAATATTGGCAAATAGAATTCAGCAAATCTTCAAAAAGATTATATACCATGACCAAGTTTTATTTATTGCAGGAATTCATGGAAGGTTCAACATATGCAAATCAATATAATACAACACATCAACAGAGCCAAAAATAAAAATCACATGATCATTTCAATAGATGCAGAAAAAGCTTTTGATAAAGTCCTACACACGTTTATGATAAAAACCTTGCAGAAATCAGAATAGACATTATGTACCTCAACCTCATAAAGGCCATTTATGACAAACCAACAACCAATGTCATACTAAATGGACCAACACTAAAAGCCTAAACACTAAAATCATGAATGAGGCAAGAATGTCCACTATCACTACTCCTATTCAATATAGTTCTGGAAACACTAGCCAGGGCAATCAGACAAGAGAGAGAAATAAAAGGAATAAAGATAGGAAAGGAATAAGTTAAACTATCACTATTTGCAGATGACATGGTACTCTATAGAAGACCTGAAAAACTCCATTAAAAGATGACTAGAGGTAATAAACAAATTCAGCAGTGTAGCTGGATACAAAGTCAACACTCAGAAATTAATATTATTCCTTTACACAAACAAAAACTCACTGAGATAGAAATTATGGAAATATTGCCTTTCACAATAGCATCTAAAAAAATGAAATACCTAGGAATCAAACTAACCAAGAATGTAAAAAACCTATATGCTGAAAATATGCTACTACTGTAAAAAAAGAGATTGAAGAGGATGTTAGAAAATGGAAGGATATTCTTTGCTCTTGGTTAGGAAGAACCAACATTCTGAAAATAGCCATACTCCCAAAATGGTTATATAGATTTAATGCAATCCCAATCAAAATACCATCAACATACATTACAGATATAGAGAAAGCATTCTTAAAATTCATTTGGAAACAGAAGAAACCTAGAATAGCAAAGGCGATTCTGGGCAGCAAAGGCAAGACAGAAGACATATCAATACCTGACTTGAAACCATACCACAAAGCCACAGTGATAAGGTCAGCATGGTACTGGCAAAGAAATAGACCTGAGGATCAATGGAACAGATTAGAAGATGCAAACACAACTACAAAGACACCCAGCCACCTGATATTTGACAAAGATACTAAACATGTTTACTGGAAAAAAGATAGGCTCTTTAATAAACGGTGTTGGAAAAACTGGCTTTACACATTCTGAAGACTGAAACTAGACCCATGCATATCACCATACACTATACTGAAGTCAAAGTGGATTAAGAATCTAAATATTAAAACAGAAACACTAAATCTAGTGGAGGACAAGGTAGGTAGAAATCTTGGAGACATAAAAGTAAGCAGAGAATTCATGAATAAAATGTAAACCACACAGGAAGTACTTCAAAGAACCAACAACTGGGATCTCATATTACTAACAAGTTTTTGCACTTCAAAAGAAATCACCAATACAGTGAAAAGAAAACCCACAGAATGGGAAAGAATTTTAGCCAACAATTCCTTAGAAAAAGGACATATCCAGAACATATAAAGAATTGAAAAACATCAAGTCTCTGCCAATTCAAAAACCCAATCCAAAAATGGGCATCAGAGATGAACACACAGAGAAAGATATACAAATGGTAAATAAGTACATGAAGAACTGTTCACCATCACTGGTCATTTGAGAAATGCAAATTAAAACAGCATTTAGATTTCATCTCACTCTGGAAAGAATGTCCGCCATAAAGAAAACAACTGATAACAAATGTTGGCGACGATGCGGGGGAAAAAAGGAACAATTCTCCACTGTTGGTGGGAGTGCAGACTGGTGCAACAACTGTGGAAATCCGTATAGAGATTTCTCAAAAAACTAGGATTGGATGTTCCAGTGAATCCAGCTCTTCCCTTTCTGGGTATTTTCCCAGAAAAATTGAAAAGGTCATGTCACAGAGATATATGTGCACCCATGTTCATAGCAGCACAATTTGTGATAACTAAATCTTAGAAAAAACCAAAATGCCCATTGTCCACAGGGTGAATGAAAAAAATGTGGTAGTTTATGTAACAGAATACTACTGAGCTATAAAAAAGGACAATCTTGAGGCCTTTATAGGTAAATGGAGGCAACTTGAGAATATCTTTATTAATGAAATAAACAAGACTCACATTAGTAAATATCTTACTGTCTCTCTAGTCTAAAAAATAATGAAAACTGACAGAATAATGGGATCCAAAAAGTATAATAGATATTGTAAAAGTGAAAGGGAAGTGCTCTAAAGGGTATAATGGTATGTATAGAGTGTAAGATATGTGACCATATTACTGAATTTCTGTTGTATCATTGAACAGAAGGTTTGCACTGTCAACGTTTGAGTATCTAGCAATTTTTTATGCTTTGATTTTGTGACTTTGGCAACTATTTTTAAGATGACAAAGGGTAATGTATCAACTTGCGATTTTGTGATGTTATTTTTTTTTGAATTCTGTATTGTTCTACCTTTTTACTGTTTTCTATTTTTTAAAAATTTTCTTTTCTGTATTTCCTTGAACAAAAGACAACAATATGCAATGTAACAACCATTGTTAAATTTCTTTCATTCTGTTTTGAAAACCTACATTGATATTGTATTAGGTTTGTTAATGTTATTTCTTTTTTTTGTTTTTTCTTTCTGACTTCTTATTTCTCTTCAAAATAAAAAAATTAGGTCTTTGATGCATTTTGATTTTAGTTTAGTGAATGATGAGAAATATGGGGTCTGGATTCAGTCTTCTTCAGATATATATTCAGTTTTCCATTCAGAATCACTTTTAAAGGAGGCTTTCTTTCTTCCAGTGTATGTTTTTGGCCCCTTTCATGTTCCTGTGTCCTCTGTTCTGTTCTATATGCCTAATTTTATTCTAGAGGCATATTGTTCTTATCTCTGTAGCTTTGTAATAGAAGTTGAAATCTTGGATTTTTTTATACTTTCTGCTTTGTTCTCATTGGACAGGGTTAGTTTTGCTATTCTGTGTCTCTTCTGGTTCCATATAGTTGCTAAGACTTTTTCCTTATTCTTAGAAGAGTATCAGTGTTTTGCTTGGGGTTGTATTAAATCCATACGTCAATTTTGTTTATATGACCATTTTGACAATTTTTTTTGCCTTAACAGAGGATGTGTGTTTTTGATGTCTTGTTTGATCTCTTGTTTTTCAGAGTGATACAGTTTTTAGTATAGTTATTTTTTCTTCCTTAGTTATATTACTTACTAAGTAATTTTTAAAGCTACTGTGAGTGGGATTGTTTTTATAATGTCTTTCTCAATGTGCTTTTGTAGTTGTACAGGAACTCTTGATTTTTGTATGTTGATTTTGTTTCCTGATATATTGCTGACTTTTGTTAATAATTCTAGAAGGGTTTGAATCTTCTATGCAAAAGATTGTGTCATTTGTGAATAAGCATAGTTTGATTTCTTCCTTTCCTATACAAATACTTTTTATTTGTTCTTCTTTCCTAATTACCCTAGCTAAAATTTTTAATGGTATATTGAACAGAAATGGTGGTATTGGCTACCCTTGCCTTGTTCTTGATTTTAGTTTTTCCCCATTTAACATGATGTTGGCAGTAAGTTTTTCATAAATAGCTTCTATCAGATTAAGTTAAATTCCTCCCATGCCTATTTTCTTTATGGTTTTTGTCATGAGGAGTTGTTGAATTTTCTCAAAGTTTTCTTTTTTCTGTGTGTATTGAGATGATCATGTAATTTTTGTCCTTGATTCTGTTTAAATGATGTATGACATTTATTGATTTGTGTAAGTTGAGCTAACCTTGCTTCTCTGAATGATGCCAGCTTGGTCACGATGCATGACTCATAAAAATCTGTGTATTCTGTTTGTGAGAATCCTGTTACAGACTTTTCATCTATGTTCACTATTGAGATTGACCTATGCTTTCTCTTTCTTTTCTTCCCTCTCTCTCTCTTTCCTTCTTGTCTTCCTCCTTCCATTTTTTTATTCTGCCTTCCTTCCACCCTCACTCCCTTACTTTCTGCCTCACTTCCTTCTTTATTGAGTTTTTGTATGGTTTTAGAATCATGGTAATGCTAACTTTCAGGTATAAATTTGGCAGTACTCCTTCATTTCCAATTTCACTGGAGAGTTTGAGGTGTACTGGGATTTGATCTTCCCTGAAGATTTTGCAGGATTCAGTGAGAAGTCTGTCAGGTCCTGAGTTTTTCAGTTAGTTTTTTTTAAAATTACTGTCTCAACTGTACTGTCTGTTATTGGATTTTTTAGCATTTTTAATATCTTCTTGGTTTAGTGTTGGTAATTTGTGTTTATAAATCTCTCCATTTCTTCTGAATTCTCTAATTGGTTATAGTACAGATTTTTGAAATAGTTACTGATAGTATTTTGGATGTTAGCAGTATTGTCACTTCTCCTTTTTCATTTCTAGTTGCATAAATATGGGGCTTCCCCCCTTCTTTTAGTGAGATTGGCTAAGGGTATGTCATTACATAAGTTGTTTTTGAATTTAAGAATTAGCTGATTCTCTTATATTTGTGTTTGTTCTTGCAAGGGTAAATCTTAGTTTTGAGCTTCTTGGGCTGTTGCTTCCAGTGAACTGTTCTCTCATAATCCTATCCATTTTCAGAATCTTACATGTACCCTCCTAGTTTATATGTTCTTCTAAATTTACATTAAAACAATTCATTGTTTCCCTTCTTTTCTTCCTTCACTTTTCCTTCCTTCTTTCTCTTCCTTATTCCATTGTTTTCTCTTCCCTTCCTTTCTTCCTCCCTTCCCTCCTTCTTTGCTTGCCTCCTTTATTTTTTAATTCCTTTCTTTTTTAAAGTTTATCACATTTATAGGATATCTCAAGGAAAAGGAAGCATATATATGTGTTCAGTTTGCCATCTTTTCTTCAAATTCTGTATATCTTTAACAGGCTTACATCTCTACAGGTCTTTTTGACACAACATAGTTTGATGCTTTTTCATGCTTTCAAATTTTTCCAGTTAATATTACCTGTTGTTTGGTACTGGGAATCAAACTCAGACCTTGTGCTTTTCAGGCAGGTGCTTGTGTTGAAGAGCTACACCCTTGACCCAAAATTATCTTAATAATACAAAATACATTTTACTTTTGGAAACTGGAAGTTTGAAGTAAGTTTCATAAGTGTTTATAATTTGATAAACCAGAATCCTAGAAATTCATCTTTCCTGGGGATTATATTCATGGATTATATACATGTTTTATTAGTGTGTGTGTGACAGTGTATTATGTACAATGGATGTGAAGGGGCTACCAGTGATACTTGCATCAGTTTCTTCTACTGATATAAAGCTTCAGCTTCTGTGATACAAAATTGTATATAAAATTTAGAAGAGTTCCTGACTTATAACAAATGCTTAATCATTTTAGTAATATTATGATTCTTACCATCACTATTAGTAGTAAAATATTGTGGGTTTTAACTATTTTTATTTTCTTATTACCTTCACTCTGTTTTGCTAAAAAATATAGTGTCTTGTTTCTTTTAATCTTATAAAATTCTCAGAAATGACTACTTCACTTATGAGCTGGTTTTAGTACTACCCCCTTCCTCCCACTGGTTTATTGGTAATAGTTTTCATTTTTTCCTTGATTCTTTTTAAGATCATCCTCTTTTTTGTTTTTACATTCTTTTGCTTCATTATTGTTAAGCTTTTTCTTTATATTTTTATTTAAGCATATTTTTCGTTTTTAAGGTTGTTTTATTTTCATTTTGTGTATTTTTCATTGTGCATGCTGTTTTCATAGTAGTATATATATATGGAGTGAAGAATTTTTCTATCTGTGCTTATTTTTAGATGTGGTTATTTTACACTATAGATTTGAATTGTGGGGTTTCTGTGATTCATGTGTTGTAAATGTCCTAACTGTGTTTCTTTGTATTTTTCATGTACCTGAGTCCTAGAGGATCCAAAATTCAGGAGCATTTCTATTTCAATGTATGAACTTTGGGTTATGCCACTAACAAAGTAATTTAAGGCCACACATTTGCATACGGTACAGGCCTGAAGTTTTAGCTCTTGAAGAGTGACATTGTTACCATCCATGGTCTCTGAAACATAGCAAATTCCTCATTTCCAGCAATTGTTACTTTCCTAATTCTCTATGATGTGGAATAAAGGAATATTGTTTTCTTTCCTTTTTGCTCAGATTTATTGAAGTGTAATTAAATTGATACACAAAATCTGCACAAATTTAATGTATGCAGTTGGATATATTTATGTATCAGTGATACTACCACCACAAACAAGATAAAAATCATACCTACCACTTTGAAGAACTTATGTCTCTTTGTTTTTACTTTTTCTTTTTTGATGTGTGTGTGTAGTAAGAACATATAACATGAGCTTTATCCCCTTAACAAAATTTTAAATGCACAACACTGTATTGTTAACTGCAGACATTATGTTGTACTGCAGGGAGATTGTTCTTAAGGCACTGGCCTTCTAAAGTACTGAAATTTAGCTTCCCCAATTTGGGAGCCCCCTCTATTTTTACATTAGCATCAGAATCATGGCTATTAGGTCCTAATACTTACTAATATTACCTAGAAACACTGTATATAAATTAAATATTAAATGTTACCTAGTAATATTTTAAAATTTGATTTTCCAATTGTATATTTCTACATTATAAAATATGATAGATTATTATGTATCAATTTTGAATTCTTTGACCTTTTTAAACACAGATATTAATTCTGGTAGAATTTTTGATTTTTGGTAAATCTTTCCCTCTCAGATTTGTTTTGTAAAGAACTAAGTCATCTGCAAATGTGTAGTGTTTTACTTTTTTATTTCAAATCTGTGAATTGTTTATTTCTCTACATTTACTTAAGAGAACATCTGGAAAATTGTTGACTATCATAGCAATATGGAAGCAGACATCTTTGCCTTGTTATTGATATTTATTGAGAAGAACATTCAATATGTAGGTATCATACTGAAAAGTTGGCTGTAGGGTTTTTTTTGAAGATGATTTTTATTAGACTGAAGAAATTATTTTTTATTCCTAACTTGTTGAGAGTTAGTATGAGTATTTTGAGTTTTGTCGAAAGTTGCATTTTGTTGTTTTTCATTCTTTGAAATGATATGATTCTTATCATTTTACATGTATGATGAATTACATTGTTTGATTTTTTAAAACTCCATTGGTCAAAATATATTATGTTTCTATATGTTATTGTATTTTATTTACTAATATTTTTTGGAAAATATTTCTGAATATATTCTTGAGAGATACTTGTTTGTCAGTTTCTTTCTTCTAAAGAAATTCCTTTTTTGTTATTTGAGATTGTGTAGAATTAGACTTTCTTACTGAAAATTTTTGACAGCAATTGCCAGTGAAACTATCTTAGTTTATTTTCTGTTTCTGTAACTGAATAATACAGCTGGGTAATTCTTAAAGAGTAGAGATCTATTTAGCTCACAGTTTTGGAGGCTGAAGAGTCCAAGTGCTTGCTGGCTTGACTTCTTTTCTCTTTTCTTTTCTTTCTTTTTTTCCTTCCTTCCTTCCTTCCTTCCTTCCTTCCTTCCTTCCTTCCTTCCTTCCTTCCTTCCTTCCTTCCTTCTGGATTAAACCCAGGTTATCCACACTAAACTATATCTCAGCTCCTTTTTAAAATTTTTACTTTGAGATAGAGTCTTGTACAGCCTGGCCTTGAGTGTGAAATTCAAGGGCACTGGGATTGCAAGTGTGTAGCACCATTCCTGGCTCTCTTACTCTTTGTATAAAACCACCAGCCTCTATTGTAGGGCCCTACTCTGATGACTGTTTAATTCCAAATACTTCTCAAAGGCCCCATCTTCAAAAACCTTCAACACGAGTTTTGAAATTAGGTTTTGGAAAGGATTTTCATATCATGCCTGAAACCATCTAGGTTTAGTGCTTTTTTGCTAGAATCTTTTGCACATAGGTAGAAAAAATGTATTCTTTTGTAATTTTTTCAGGTTTTAGAATCAAAGTTATAGTGGTCTAGTAATCTCTGTTGTGGCTTCTCCTTTTGCAAAAAAGCATTGGTAATATTACTAGCATTTCTATCTTAAATGTTTGATAGAATATATCCATGAAACCATCTGAGCCTTTGGATTCTCTTTCTGGAGAGCTTTTTGAGTATTAAAAGTGCAATTTAAAAATAAATAAAGTGTTCCTCATATTTACCATTTATTTTTGAATTAATTCTTATACGCTATGTTTTTCAATAATTTTTTCAGTTTTACGTTAATTTTATTGATCAAAGTTATTCATACTCTTCCTCCTTAATATTGTTTTAGAACTAAATATTTTTAATGTTTCCATTATATATAAATTCATTGCCTTGATTCCTTTTGTCCCACTTACTATTTTGTAGTATGTATTTTTGCTATTATTTCTCTAGCATTTTTATATTTTTCACTAAGTTAAAAATTTGATATCAACATACAAAATATCATTAATCAAGCTAAAATACTGTTTAAATAAAATTCAAGTAAATAAATGGCATTCTTTGGTAAGTTGTTTCATTTTTTCTGCATTGGATTGTGCTATAGTTTGAATTCCCCCCAAAAGGTTAATGTGGGAAATATTCATTTCCCACTATTGGGAAGCAGCAGACCCTTTAGAAAGCAGGAAAATCCTTTGGTCATTGGTGACCCTACCTTTTGGTGTGCAGACTCTATAAGACTTTCAATCTCTCCTAAACCCGTCATGTATTATTAAACAAGTTTTATTGACTAGAAATAGTTGGATATGGTGAATTTAACATGACTGTGAGAAATATATTTTATTATCATTTATTAACAAAACTAGTCCATATGTCTTTCTTTTTTTAATAGTGCATGCTTGTAGTATATAATGTTTGTATTCCTTTTGGGGAATTAGCACATGTATATAAGGCATCTTAATTCTTAAAAAAAAATCCCCTTCATTTCCCTTTCCCCATTCACTTCTAATCTCCTCCTCCTCCTTAGTACATTTTTGCAATACATAATCCCTACATTCCTTGTGTGCAGTTGGTACATGTACATAACACATATTAATTCCTTTTATCCCCTTTCCCTGGCCTCCTTCCCCCTTGTTGCCTTCTCCCTCCATCTTTTAATCCCTTCCCTCTTTAGACAGATCTACTTTCCTATTTCCTACCATCATCTTTTATTTTTTACTTTGCTTATAATTTTGTCATATAAGAGAAGTCTTACAATATTTAAGCTCATATGTCTGATTTACTTTGCTTAACTTTATGATCTCAAGATGCATCCATTTTCTTACAAATGACTCAAATTTACATTTGTTTAGGGCTAAGTTATATTCCATTGTATGTAAAAACCACATTTTCTTTATCTAGTTATCTGTCAGTGGGCATATAGACCACTTCCAAGATTTAGCTATTATGAATTGTGCTTTTATAAATATGAGTATGCAAGGATCACTGTAATATAATGTCTTTTAAGTCTTTTAGGAGGATATATAGAAGGGAAAAAATAGCTGGGTCAGATGTAATTTCTATTTTTAATGTTTTGAAGAATCTCCATGCTTGTTTTCATAGTGGTTGCACTATTTTACATTCCCAATGACAGTTTAGAAGGGTACCCCCTCCTCACCTGCAACCTCAAAAGCATTTATTGCTTGATTTTTAGTGATAGCCATTCTTGGTGGAGTAAGGTGAAACCTTAGTTTCATTTTAATTTTCATTTCTTTAGTGGCCAGCTATATTGAACATTTCTTTTTTAAAACACTGCACATTTCTTCATATATTTATTGGTAATTTGTACTTTTTTTTCTGTGAAATATCTGTTCATTTTAGTTGCCCAATTTTTTTATTGGGTTTTTCATTTCCAGTGGTATTTTTTTTTAGCTCTTTATACAATCTAAATATTAGTTTCTGTCTGGAGAACAGCAGGCAATTTTTTCCCATTGTGTAGGTTGTTTTTTCACTTTCAACAGGGGTTCTGTTCAGAAAGTCCTGGCCTGCCTTTATGATTTCAAGAATTTTACCTATTTTGTTGTCCAGGAGGACAAATGTTTCTGTTTCAACACTTCTTTTATCTATTTGACTTTCATTTAGTACATGGTGAAAGATGTGGATCTACATTCATTCTTCTGTTTGTGGGTGGCCAAGTTTCCCAGAACCATTTATTAAATAGGCTATCTTTCCTCCAGTGTAAGTTTTGGGCCTCTTTCTCAAAGATTGGATAGCTGAATATGCCTAGGGATATTTCTGTATTCTCTGTTAAGGTCCACTCATACTCTTGTCTGTTTTTGTGCCTGTACCATTCTGTTTATATCTCTGTAGCTTTGTAATATAATTTCAAGTCTGGGATTATGGTGCCCCCTTCCCACTTTTTTTTTCCACCCAGGATTACTTTTGCTACTTTGGGTCTCTTCTGATCACATATGAATTTTAGAAGTGTTTTTTTCTAGTTCTGTGATGAATGTTGGAATTCTGATTGGGATTGCAATAATTCTATTTTTTATTTTGAAGAGAATAAAATAAATAAAATAGGATGGAATGAATCAAAATAAAACAATGAATGTGATACAGGACTTCAAAACAACATAAAAGGAAATCAACAATGGCTACCATGATGCCTCTTGTTATTTTCAAAATAACTGCCCATACCATCAGACATAATAAAATAAAACAAAACAAAATAGAATAATGTCAACTATGAAAGCAATACAAGGCTTTAAAACAAGATAATAGGAAATCAATAATGGCTACCGTAACATATTTTGTTATCTTTGAGATAGCTGCACGTACCATCAAGTATAATAAAATCAAACAAAACAAAGCAGAATAAAACCAAATAAAACAGAACAATGGAAACAATATAGAGCTTGAAAACAAGATAATAGATTAACAATGGGCGTTGCCTTCCCTTTCCGGACATTTTGTGTCTTTTCACTTTCACATCTATTATGCATTTTGGATTCCACTACTCTTTTAGTTTTTTTTATGCTAGGGAAACATCATGATCCTCACCCATGTTCACAGGTGAAATGGTTATATCCATTTACTCACAAGAGCCTTGAGGTTATCTTTCTTTATAGTTGAGTAGCTTTCCATTGTATAAAAATGCCATATCCTTCTTATTAATTCTGCAGTTGATGGGAAACCTGCCCCTACTTTTTCCTTGTTGCCTGTCACATAGAGCATTGTTCTCTCTCCTTTGACTTTCAGTCTATGAATTTTCTTTTGAGTTATATGTGTTTCATGTATAAAGCATATTGATGAATCCTATCTCCTGACCCACTGTATCTGCATTTCTTTTTATTGGTGAATTGAGGCCATCTACACTAATGGTTATGGCCAAGATGCATTGGCTCATCTCTGCCATGCTATTTCCCTGCTATTGGCTTCCTACTTTTTGCCCTCAATTCAATTGTCTGCCCCACTTGGTGATCCCCCTCTGCTGCTGCTCCTAGAACCATGGTCATTTTTATCTCTCTCTCTAAAATGTCCTTCAGTATTCTTTGTAGGGTTGGTTTGGTAGGCATGAATTCCTTCAGTTCTTTGTTATGGAAGTATCATGTTTCTCCATTAATTTTGAAAGATAGTTTTGCAGGATACATTAATATGGGTTGGAAGTCATTTTCTTTTAAGACTTGAAATAATTCACTCCAACCTCTGCTTGACTTGATTTGTGTTTAGAAGTCTGTCATGATTCTGATGAGTTTTCTTTTGTAGGTGATTTGTTTTATTTTCTTTAACAGTTTTAAATATCTGTTCTTTTGCTGAATTTCTGATACTATATATATATAATCACTGTGGTCACTGTGGTATGTTTTTAAGTCTTCTGGGAAAAGACCCAGAAGACTGATAGCTGGCTTGAATGGAACCTCTAATCCTAGTTTTTTGAGGAATATCTACATTGATTTCTACAGTGGTTTTACCAATCTGCACTCCCATGAATAATGTAAGGTGGTTCTTTTCCCCCCACAGTCCCTGCAGCAATTGTTGTTGGTTGATTTCTTGATGGTAGCCATTCTTTCTGAAGTGATATGATATCTCAGGATTGTTTTAAATTGCATTTCTCAAGTGACCAATGATGTTGAATGTTTTTTCATATATTTATTTGTCATTTGAATTTCTTTGAGATTTGTGTATTCATCTCAGATGCCCATTTTTGGATTGGATCATTGAATCTGAGGAGCCTGATTTAATAATTTTTTAAATTTTATTTTAAGAGAATAAAACAAAAGAGGACAGAATAAAGCTGATCAGAACAGAACAATACAAGCAACACCGCACTTCGCAACAAGACAATTGGATATCAACAGTAGCTACCATAATGTCTCTTTCTTTGAAATAGTTGAGCATAGAGAGCCTGATTTTAAAAAAAATTTTCATACATTCTAGATAGAAGATGTTTATGTGAAGGACAGTTGATAAAAATCTTTTCCTAATGTGGGTTTTCTTTTCACTGTTGGTAATTTCTTTTGATTTGCAAAATCTGTTTTTTCACTAATATAAAATATTCACTTATTTTATTTAAAGATAAAAAAGCAAAACAAAAAAGGGTAGAAATAATACAGAATTTCAAAAAAAAGCATAAACACTAAGAAATTACTAGTTGATAAATTACATATTGTCATCTTAGAAATAGATGTTCAAGTTACAAAATTAAAGCATACAAAGTGGACATTTAAGCAGTGAGACTGCAAACCGTTCTGCCCAATGATCCAACAAAAACTTAGTAATATGTTTATCTATCTTACACACTTAAACATACATGCAGTTATATCCTTTAGAACACTTTTTTCCCCTCTCTTTTTGACAATAGCAATTACGCATTTTGGGCTTTATTACTCCTACTGTGCTCATTACTTTTTACACTAGAGATACAATGTGATATCTATAAATATGATTCTTATTTATTTCACTTATGAGGATAGTCTCAAGTTGTCTCCATTTACCTATGAAGGCCTCAAGATCATCCTTTTTTATAGCTGAGTAATATTCCATTGTATAAAAATACCACATCTTTTTCATCCACTTTGCAGTTAATGGGCATTTTGGTTGTTTCCAAGATTTAGCTTTTACAAATTGTGCTGCAATGAACATGGTTGTACATTTATCACTGTGACGTGATTTTCAATTTTCGGTGCAAATACCCAGGACGGGCATAGCTTGGTTGAATGGAACCTCCATTCCTAGTCTTCCGAGAAAGCTCCATACTGATTTCCATAGTGGCTGCACCAGTCTACACTCCCACCAACAGTGGAGCAGTGTTCCTTTTTCCCTCAGTCTCGCCAACATTTGTGATCAGTTGATTTATTGATGGCAGCTATTCTTTTTGGAGTGAGATGAAATATCAATACTGTTTTAATCTGCATTTCTTGAATGACCAGTGATGGTGAACATTTCTTCATGTATTTATTTGCCATTTGTATATCTTCCTCTGAGAACTGTGTTCATCTGAGATACACAGTTTTGGAGAGAGTCTTTGAATTTGGTGGGCTTGATGTTTTTCAGTTCTTTGTATATTCTGGATATAAGTCCTTTGTCTGAGGGATTGCTGGCTAAAATTCTTTCCCACTCTGTGGATTTTCTTTTCACTCTGTTGGTGATTTCTTTTGAAGTAAAAAAACTTTTCAATAATAAGATATCCCAGTTGTTGATTCTTTGAAGTGTTTCCTGTGCAGTTTGCATTTTGTCCATGAATTTTCTGCCTACCCCTATGTCTCCAAGCCTTCTACCTACCTTGTCTTCCAGTAGATTTAGTGTTTCTGTTTCAATATTTAGATCTTTGATCCATTTAGACCTTAGATTTTTGCATGGTGATAGGCATGGGTCTAGTTTCAATCTTTAGCATGTGGAAAGCCAATTTTTCCAACACCATTTGTTAAAGAGGCTATCCTTCCAGTGAACATGTTTAGTACCTTTGTCAAATTTCAGGTGGCTGAGTGTCTTTGTAGTTGTGTTTGCATCTCCTAATCTGTTCCATTGATCCTCAGGTCTGTTTCATTGCCAGTACCATGCTGACTTTATCACTGTGGTTTTGTAGTACAGTTTCAAGTCAAGAATTGAGATGTCTCCTATCTTGCCTTTGCTGCCCAGAATTGCCCTTGCTATTCTAGGTTTCTTCTGTTTCCAAATTAATTTTAGGAGTGTTTTTTCTAGATCTGTGAGGTATGTCAATGGTATTTTGATTGGGATTGTGTTAAATCTGTATAACAGTTTTGGAAGTATGGCCATTTTCACAATTTTGGTTCTTCTTAGCCAAGAGCAAGGAATATCCTTCTATTTTACAATATCCTCTTCAATCTCCTTTTTTAGTGTAGCATAATTTTCAGCATATAGGTCTTTTACATTCTTAAGTAGGTTGATTCCTAAGTATTTCATTTTTTAGATGCTATTGTGAAAGGCAATATTTCCTTAATTTCTCTCTCAGTGAGTTTTTTGTTTGTGTAAAGGAATAATATTGATTTTTGAGAGCTGACTTTGTATCCAGCTACACTACTGAAATTGTTTATTACCTCTAGTAGTCTTTTAATGGAATTTTTTGGATCTTCTGCATAGAGTATCTTGTCATCTGCAAATAGTGATATTTTAACTTCTATCTTCATTCCTTTTATTGCTCTCTCTTATCTGATTGCCCTGGCTAGTATTTCCAGAACTATATTGAATAGCAGTGGTGATAGTGGACATCCTTAACTTGTTCCTTATTTTATTGAGTGTGCAAGTTTTCAGTTTTTGTCCATTTAGTATAATGTTGGCTGTTGGTTTGTCTTAGATGGCCTTTATAAATTGAGGTAGATACTGTGCATTCTGAGTTTCTGAAAGTTTTTTTTTTATCATGAACATGTGTTGGACTTTATCAAAAGATTTTTCTGCATCTATTGAGATGACCATGTGGTTTTTGTTTTTGGCTCTGTTGATGTGGTGTATTACATTTATGGATTTGCATATGTTAAACCACCCCTGCATTCCTGGAATAAATCCCACTTGGTCATGATGTATAATATTAATGGTTTGCTGCATTCTATTTGCCAGTATTTCACTGAGAATCTTTGCATCAATGTTCATCAGTGAGATTGGCCTACAGTTCTCCTTTTCATTTGGGTTTTTCTCTGGTTTTGGTATGAGAGGAATACTTGCCTCCAGGAGTGATTTAGGGAGGATTTCTTCCTTTTCAGTTTTATTGAAGAGTTTAAGATGTATTGGCATGAAATCTTCTCTAAATTTCTTACAGAGTTCATCTGTGAATCCATCAGGACCTGGATTTTTTTTGTTGGTAAGTTTTTAATTACATTTTCAATTTCAATAGCTGATATTGGGTTGTTCAAAATTGCTATATCTTCTTGGTTGAGCTTTGGTAGTTCATATGTTTCTAGGAATCTGTCCATTTCCTCTGTGTTTTCCACCTCATGTGAGTAGAGATTTTCAAAGTAGATATTTGTGATCTTTTGAATTTCCATGGGATCTGTAGTAATTTCCCTTTTTCAGTCCTTATTGCATAAATTCGGGGTTTTTCTTAATTTTTCTTGATAAGGTTAGCTAGAGGTTTGTCAATTTTGTTTATTCTCTCAAAAACCCAGCTTTTTGATTTATTAATTGTTTGTATTGTTTCAATTGTATTGATTTCTGCTCTAATCATTACAATTTCCTCCATTCTATGAGCTTTGGGTTTAGCTTGCTCTTTTTCTAGAAGATTGAGATGGTGCATTCAGCTGTTTATTTGTACTCATTCTGTTTTCTTGATATGAGAATGTATTGTTATATATTTGTCTCTTAAGACTGCTTTCATTGCATCCCTCAGATTGCAGTATGTTGTTTCTTCATTTTCATTGAATTGTAGGTGTTGGTTTATTTCTTCTTTAATTTCTTCTGTAGCCCACTGTTTATTCAGAAGGTTGTTATTTAATTTCCATGTATTTATGCAGGTTTTGCAATTTCTTTTGCCATTAATTTCCAATCTCAGTGCACTATGGTCAGATATTATGCATGGTATGATTTCAATACCTTTGCATATACTTAAGAATGTTTTGTGGGATAATATATGGTCTATTTTGGTGAATGTCCCATATGCAGCTGAGAAGAATGTGTATTCTGATGTGGTTGGGTGGAACACTCTGTAAACATCTAAGTCCAATTGCTCAGAGGTATGATTCAGTTCTGTTATTTCTTTGCTGACTTTTTGTCTAGTTCATCTATCTCTTTGTGACAATGGGCTGTTAAATCTCCTGTTATAATTGTGTTCTTGTGTATTTGGTTTTTCATGTCCATTAGTATCTGTCTTATACAGTTGGGTGCTCCTGTATTTGGTGCATATGTATTTATAATTGTTAGTTCTTCCTCTTGAATTTTTCCAATAAAAAGTATGTAGTGACCTTCTCTATCTCTTGACGTTCACGTTGTCTGCAAATAGAATAGCTACCTCTGCTTTTTTCTGGGTTCCTTTTGCATGGAATACTGTTTTCCATCCTTTGAGTTTTAATCTATGAGTTTCCTTTTGGGTGAGATGTGTTTCTTGTATACAGCAGATTGTGGGATCATATTTTCTGATTCATTCTGTCAACCTATTTCTTTTTATAGGTGAATTGAGGCCATTTACATTTATAGATATAATAAATATGTACTGGATTGACTTTGCCATGTTATGTTCCAGTTGTTTGCTTTATGCTTTTCCCCTTTGTTTAATTGCCTGTCCTACCTGGGTGACTTCTTTCTTTCTTTTTTTTTTCTTCTGGGAATTGTGATCATTTTTATCTCTATAGTATGTCTTTCTAGGGTTGGTTTGGTGGACATGAATTTCTTCATTTGTTCTTTGTCATGGAAGTATCTTGTTTCTCCATTTAATTTGAATGAAAGTTTTGTTGGGTACATCAGTGTGGGTTGAAAGTTGTTTTCTTCTAGAACTTGAAATACCTCACTCCAAGCTTGTCTTAACTTGAGGGTTTGTTCTGGAAAGTCTGCTGTGATCCTAATGGGCTTTCCTTGATATGTGAGTTGTGTCTTTTCTCTAACATCTTTTAGTATTCTGTTTTTATGATGTGTCTTGGATCTTAATTATTATATGTCTGGGTGTAGATTTATGTTGATTGTGACTGTTTGTTGTTCTATATGCCTCACTTATCTGCATATCAGATTTTTTTCTCATGCTTGGGGAATTTTCTGCTATTACTTCTGTGAATATTTTTGTTATGTCATTTGCATTGATTCCTACATCTTCATTGATGCCTGTTAGTCTTGTATTGTTTCTCTTGGCATCATCTTGAAGCTGCTGAATTGTTGTTTCATGCTACTTAGTTATTTTTAAAAGTTCGATGCTTTCATGATTGCTAATTGTGATCCTGTCCTCAAAGTGTGAAATTCTATCCTCTGCTTCATTTAAATTGTTTGCCAGCTTTCAATAATTTTTTTTTGTTTCTTGGATGTCTCAGTTTATTTCATGGATTCTGCTTGTTTTGTATATTGCTCATTCAAGGTTTCAATCAGCTTCCCATGCTCCTGTACTTTTGTTTATCTATTTCTTCTCTAGCTGTGCTGAGCCACTCCTTTACTAAGATTGTTATTTCTGTCTTTACATGAGAGATTACTTCTAATTTGATTACCTCTATAGTCTCATAGAGTTATTTTTTCATTTCACTTGCTATCTTTTCAGAGGTTTCCGATGTGTTACTTTTGAAGTCCTCTATTTCAGTGTCTCCTGTACTTGCTCCAGGTGGACTATATGTTTGAAATTGCATCTTGCTTTTTCATTTTGCCATTTTTCCATTTCAGGTTAATATTTGGTCCTTCAATCCCACTAGTGTCAACTGTTAGTATTGTGTATCTTGGGGTCCTACTGTAAGGTTGATGTTTGTCCAGTTGCTGGATTCCACAATGAAGAGGCAAGCCAGTCACCTGAATTCTCCCTGCAGGCCCTGTTGGGTGAATCTTATGTTCTTCCTAGGCTGACAAGCCTCAGAGTACTGATGGAAATCAACCTCTCATTCCTGTTGTTATTATGTCTTCAGGTTGCTGAGAAACACCAGATCTCCCTGTTTATAGTGTTTGTCTTGGGTGGGACTTTACTGTATCTTTGAGTGTTCCACAGGCTCCCTTAATTCTCTCCAGGTTGGGGGGGCTTGTTGGCATCCTCCTCAAGCGACCTGATAGTCTCTTTGTGGAGGAAGGACTCACCCACTCCCTTGCCCAAGCTCACCTATGGCCTACTTCTGGAGGGGGCTTTCCTATTGCTGCTGTTTACCCACTGGAGGTGGCAAACTCTATTCCTATTTGAAGGGCAAATTCATCTCACTGATGGAAGCCTGCTGAGTTCTTACTGAATCTCCCCTCAACACTGCATAGTTAATCCACTGCAGCCCAAGGTTCTTGGGGGAGGTGTGGGAGCCAAAGGTCAACAGCATTACTAGGTGCAGGAGGTGGGGGGCTCCCTGATGTCAGTGGTGGGACTGAGGGGGTGTGCATCACAGGCTGGAGTTCTAGGTCCTGAGGTGGGTGGCCAGGACTTCGGGGATACTGGAGGGATCTAGTTCTGGTCCAGCCCACCTGCACTGCTGGCAGGAGTTCCTAGTTCTGTGAGGTGGTCTTCCCAGACATTGGGGGTCATGGGAGGAGCCTGGGTCTAGCCTAGCCCTGCATGAACTGCTGGCTGCAGTTCCCAGGTCCCACGAGGTTGTTTGCTGAGATGGCAGAGTCATGGTAGGGACCTGAGTCTTGTAAAATCTTTTTAATGAGACCTGTTTGTTGATCCTGTGAGGTACTTCCAACACAATTTGATTTTTGTTCATGAACTACCTACCGTTATGTTCTCAAGATTTCTACCTATTTTGTAATAGATTTAGTGTTTCTGCTTTAATATTTAGATCTTTGATCTATTTTGACCATAGGCATGGGTCTAGTTTTAGTCTTCTACATGTGGAAAACCAATCTTTCAACTGCCACTTATTAAAGAAGCTATCTTTTTCTCAGTGAACATGTTTGGCACCCTTGTTAAGGATAAGGTGGCTCAGCGTGTTTGTGTTTGTGTCTGTATCTTCTATTCTCTTCCATTCATCCTCAGGTCTGTTTATTTGCCATTACCATGTTGATTTTATTATAGCAACTTTGTAGTTTAATTTCAGGTCAGGGATTGTCACGCCTCCTGCCTTGCCTTTGTTGCCACGACTGCCTTTACTATTTCTAGTTCCAGATAAATTATAGGAGTGTTTTTTTCTAGAGCTGTGAGGCATACTAGTGGTATTTTGGTTAGAATTCCATGAAATATGTTTTAACAGTTTTGGGAATATGGTCATTTTCACAATATTGATTTTTCATGTCCATAAGCAATGGATATCTTTCCATTTTCTGATATCCTCTTTGATTTTTTCCAGAGTATTATAATTTTCACTGTATATATCCTTTGCTTCTCAGTTTATTGATTTCTAAATATTTCATTTTTTTCAATGTTGTGAAGGTGTTGTTTTTGTAATTTTGATCTCAGTGAGTTTGTTGTTTGTGTACAGGAAAGCTATTGACTTTTGAGTGTTGATTTTTTACCCAGGTGCACTGCTGAATTTGCTTATTAAATCTAGAAGTTTGTTGGAGTTTTTTGGGCCTTGTATGTAGTGTATTATGTCATCTGCAAATAATGATAATTTAACTTCTTCCTTTTGTAGCCTTATGCTTTTTTTTTCTCTCTCTTGTCTAATTGCTTTGGGTAATGTTTCCATAACTATATTGAATAGGAGTGGTGATAGTGAAAATTCTTGTCTTGTTCCTGATTTTAGAGTAAAAGCTTTGAGTTTTTGTCAATTTAGTATGCTGTTGGGTTGTTGGTTTGTCATAGATGGCATTTATCATATTGAGGTAGAGACCATGTATTCTGAGTTTCTGTAGGTTTTTTTTAAATCACAAAAAAGTGTTGGAATTTATCAAAAACTTTTCTGTATCTATTGAGATTATCATATGATTTTTATCTTTGGCTCTGTTTATGTGGTGCATTACATTTATTGATTTGCATATGTTGAACCATCCCTGCATTCCTGGGATGAATCCCACTTAGTCATGGTATACAATTTTCTTGATAATTTGCTGCATTACATTTTCTAGTATTTTATTGAGAGTTTTTACATCTATGTTCATTAGGGAGAATGACCCATAGTTCTTTTTTAGTTGGGTCTTTATTTGGTTTTGGTATCAGAGCAATAATTGCCTGTAGGAGTGAGTTAGGGGAAATTGCTTCCCTTTCAATTTCATTAAAGAATTTGAGGAGTATTGGTGTTAAATATTCTCTAAATTTCTTATACAATTCAGCTGTGACTCCTTCAGAACCTAGACTTTTCTTTGTTGGTAAGTTTTTACTTACATTTTCAATTTCACTAATTGATATTGGGCTAATCAGGATTTTGCAACTTCTTGATCCAGTTTTGGTAATTTATGTTTCCAGGTATCTGTCCATTTGTTTTGTGTTTTCCATCCTATGAGAGTATAGATTTTCAAAATAGGTATTGATAATCTTCTGAATTTCCACTGGATCTGTGATGAGTTCACTCTTCATTTCTTACTGCATGGATTTGAGTTTTTTCTTTCCTTTTATTGATAAAGTTGACTTGGGGATTTATCAATTTTATTTATTCTTTCAAAGAAGCAATCTTCAATTCATTAATTCTTTGCATTGTTTTCTTAGTCTCAGTTGTATTGATTTTTGTTCTAATCTTTATAATTACCTCCCTCCTTTGGGCTCTGGGCTTGACTTTCTATTCTTTTTATAGAAATTTGAAGTGCAGCATTAGGCTGTTTATTTGTGTTTGTTCCATTTTCCTGATGTAAGAATTTAGCACTATAAATTTCCCTCTGAGGACTGGTTTACATGTGTCCTGCAGGTTCTGGTAAGTTGTATTTGCATTTTAATTCAATTGTATATATTTTTTAATTTATTCTTTAATTTCTCCTGTGACCCATTGATTGTTTACAAGAGTGTTATTTAATTTTCATATGTTTATGGAGTTTTTGTGATTTGTTTTGCCATGAATTTCCAAGTTTATTGGGCTATCATTAGATAACATACATAGGATAATTTCAATTCTTTTGCATGTTTTGTGGGTTAGTATATGGTCTATTTTAAAGAACCACACATGTGCAGCTGAAAAGAATGTGTATTCTTCTGTTGTTGGGTGGAACACTCTGTACACATCTACTAGATTCAGTTTTTCACAAGTTTGATTGAGTTCTGTCATTTTTTTGTTTGTCTGTTTCTTTGTGAAAATGGGGTGTTAAAGTTCCCCATTATAAATGTATTATTGCTTATTTGATTTTTCATGTTTATTAAGATTTGTCTTATATAGTTTGGTGTTCCATGTTTGGTGCAGATATATTTATGATTGTAATCTCTTCTTCTTGAAGTTTTCCCCTAACTAGTATGTAGTGTCCTTCTTTAACTCTTTGTTTTTTATTTTCAAGGTAGTAAAACACAACAGAACAAGATGGAGCAAAGCCAGTTGAGAAAGTGTAGTGAAACTGGTAAAGAACTTCATAGCAGGTTACCAGGATAATAGTAATAGATACGATAGTATATCTCATTTTCTTCACAATAGTTGTTCTTTCAATCAGGTACAGCAAAATCAAAGGGAATACAGAACATTATAGAACTTATCAAAACAGAATATTGAATAGAGCAATATCATTAATCAGAACTGAGCAAAACAGTGATAAAAATATTTGCCTTCAAAGAGATGGTAGAAGGAAAACCCCCTTATTTGCTATATTGCACATAGTCAACCTTGCAGGAGGTGCTCAGATCTCTGGCTCCCACTTGTTAACAGGGAGGAGGTGGAGTTTGATTCTCGGTAGGCTCACAGCCACTTACCAGAGCAGCGAGCTGGCTGCTTGGCTTGCCAGCACGGCAACTTCCAACATGGTGCAGATCTCAGGAGATGCTGATGGTTCTTGCCTTGGGGTGGCTGTGGCTTGCCAGGCCACAGCCACTTACCAGGGTGGCAAGCTGGCTGCTTGAACTCTTTTGATCATTCTTAGTTTGAAGTTCACCTCTGCAAACAGAATAGCTAACCCCGCTGTTTTCTGGGTTCCTGTTGCATGGAATATTGTTTTCTATCCTTTGACTTTTAATCTATGTTTTTCCTTTTGATCTGAATGTTTTTCTTGTATACAACATATTGTGAATTTTGTTTTTTAATCCTCTTTACTGGTCTGTTCTTTTGTTTGGTTAACTGAAGCCATTTACATTGATGATTATAACTGATATGTTCTGACATCTTTATCAAGTTATCTTTCTGTTTGTTCCCTATATTTTCTTTCTGTTTAAATGTTTGCTGTGCTCATGATTTCTTTATGCTATTTTTCTTGGAATTGTAGTCATCTGTATCTCTTTCTAGAGTATCTTTCAGTATTCTTTGTAGTGTTGGTTTTGTTGTCATGAATTTCTTCAGTTTTTCTTTGTTATGGAAATATCTTGTTTTTCCCATCAATTGTGAAAGATAGTTTTTCAGGATACATCAATCTGATTTACAAGTTGTTTTCTTTCAGGACTTGAAACACTTCATTCCAAGCTCTCCTTGATTTGATAATTTTTGTTGAGAAATCTGTTGTGATTCTGTTAGGTTTTCCTTCATAAGTGATCTGTTTCTGCTCTCTGAGAGCTTTTAGTACTGTGTTCTTGTGCTGAATTTCTGAGATCTTAATTATTATATGTCTGGGTGAAGATTTATTTTGTTATGGCTAATTGAAGTTCTATATGCCTCATTTATCTATGCATTAGGTTCTTTTCCCATGCTTGAAAAATTTTGTGCTGTTATTTCTGTGGTCTTCTTATGTGATTTGTATTCACTTCTGCTGTTTTGTTGATCCCTATCTGTCTTACATTGTTTATCTTTATGTCATTTTTCAGCAGTTGAATTGTCATTTCCTGGTTCTTTGTTATTTTCAGAGATCTTTCCTTTCTTGATCATTGGCTTCAATCCTGTCTTCAAGATATAAGAGTCTATCTTTAGCTTCATTCAAGCAGTTTTGCCAGCTTTCAATGGCATTTTAAATTTCCTGAATATCTCTTTGAAACTATTTCATGCATTCTAAATCTTTCTTATATTGTTCATTGAAGGATTCTATCATTTTCTTATGTTCCTTTATTTTTTAATCTATGTCTTCTTTAGATATACTTAACATTTCTTTTAAAATATTTTTCATTTTTTTTTTTTGCTTGAGAGATTATTTCTGATCTGATTTCCTCAATGGCATCACAGAGTTGTTTCTTTACTTCAGTTGCTATCATTTCAGGTAGTTCAGTTGTGCAATTTTCAGTGTCTTCTATTTCAGTGTCTCCTGGGTTTGTTCTTGGTGGGCTAGAGGTCTGAGACTGTATTCTTGCTGTTTTTGCTTTGTTTTTGCTCTGGGATCTGTGTGGCTGGTTGAGCATTCTCCCACTGGATTTTGCTGGGATACTGAGTTGGGCAGAGGATTCAAGCTCTGCCCAACCCAGCCTTCCAGCACAATCCATGCAACTAGCCAGTACATACTGCCTGAGAATGGCATTAGGCTCTCGCACTTGAGTGAGCAGAGCTCAGAACTTCTGGGACGTGTGGTGAGCCAGGTCACACTGCCAGATTATGGCACTGGGGCCTTCTTCCAGGCTGGTGTGGAGCTCTGATTCTTCTGTCTTTCCATTTTCTGATGTTGTCTTTAATTTCCTTTTTAAAAGTGCTCTACTTTTCATTGTAGAAGTCTTTCACCTTCCTAGGTTAATTCCTAAGTATTTATTTTTGGTGCTATTGTGAATGGTATTTTACCCCTAATCTCTTTTTAAGTGGTTTTGTTATTAGCATACAGGACTGTATTTTTTTTTTTTTTTTTGTGTGTGTGTGTGTGTGTATGGCTTCTCACAGCATTCTCCCTTACAGAAAATTATTTCTACCTGGTTGTGCTACTTTCTGAGCAGAGCCCAGTCACCTATGTTTTATAATAGTTTTTATTTTTAAAATTACTATAGGATGCTAAACATACAACATTACTTTCCAGAAGTGTATTTTTATAACTCTATGAAGTGCTATTAATATCATCATCATAATCTAACTGATGCACATCGATTCAGTTCTATTAGTTGTAAAAATGTGGAGATAATTCAATACTGGATGAAAGTAATCACTCCCTCAAAGATATTTCTTGCTGTTCTGGCCACTTTGACTTCACTAAACATTTCAGTAAATTGGCAGCAAACAAAAGGTTAATTGTGGGTGTTGACAGAAGCCAATCTTCACTCAGACTCAGTGCTTTTTCATATGTAAACATTGTGAATGATATATCAAATAATGCTATTTTACAAATGAAGTTAAGAACACTCAGAAAGGTGTAATGAATTGTCCTGATCCTATATCCAGGATTTAGGATTAAGAAATCCTTTCCTGTTCTGTTAGCAATTCACATGTATTTTGAAGCCTAAGAACATTTGTTGAATAAATTAGCACATTCAAGTTCTGTAGCCTGTTTTCCCTGAATTTTGGAGAAGGGAGTTTGAAAAGAGATTAGGATGTCTATGAATCCGGGGGGCCAGAATAGATGAATTTTCCCAAAGTTATTTTTATGGTTACCTGTAGAGACAGAGGGACCTCCCACCCTAAATTTGATTTAGATGTTGTCTCAATCTGTTTCAAGTTATTATTATACATTTTTTTTGAGCCAGGGTCTCACTATGTAGTTCAGGCTGACTTTAAACTCACTATGTAGTCAAGTCTGTCTTTGAAGTCATAGTAATCCTCATGTTTTAGTCTTCTGAGAGCTGGGATTACAGGCATATGCCACCATGCCTGGGTTGCTTCAAGTTACTGTAATAAACCATGTGGAGGAAAATGTTTATTTTGGTGCATAGTTTGGGAAGTTGAAAAGTCCAAGCTTGGGCAGTTGCATATGATGAGGGCCTCATGCTGCATCATAAACTGGTGCATGTTAGAGAGAGCAGATTTTTCTCTTACTTCTTAACCAAAAAACAATGTACAACAATTGGCAATGCTGCTACTTTCCAGGCTGAATGTTTGGCTATCCATTTATCTACCAGCTGCAAAAAGTGCTTATTTAGACTTCTTGTTTGAAGGCTGATAAAAGACAATAGCTTATTTTTATTGTTAGGAAATCCCAAGAGAACATATAGAGTCCAAAGACATGAGGGCCACCTGTTCACATGTAAAATAGCATCCCCAGTGTTTTCTACCATTGTATGTTCTTGAATACACCACTGCTGTTTGACAACAGACCTCTTTCATGCATTTTCATCCCTGATGTACTGCTGATTATACCAACCGAGGACATGCAGATATTTCATATTTAAAGAAATTGTACATCCTTTCACAGTAAAATAAGTTAAAGGATAGCAGTGCTTTCTAGCGGCTAAAGGCCTTAAAAATGTTTTTCAGCCTCAAATCCCAGTGGTGGCCACTGGATGGCAGTCATGAGCTTTTTCCAGAGTCTCCAATAAGCATTCTAAGATTTCTAAACGCTTACAGCATGGTTTGTAATGTATAAAGAAAGCTTCTAGAGGACCTTAGTGTAGCTTAATTAGCACTCTAGTTTGGCTTGTTTTGTATTAATTTGTGAATAAGAGCTAGTAAACTTCCCAGAAACTACAGCAACTAAAACTGATCACTTTTGTTTTATTTTGGAATTGACCTTTATTTTTCGTGTTTTGACAGTTTATCTTTAGTCATTCTGGTCCAAGAAATGTGGACGAATTTCATATTCTGCCCTGGTCCCTGTACCTTACTTAGTTTAATTAGTCATTCTTTGGTAATCGCATGATGAGCAATCATTTGTAATACAGTGATTATCTTTATGTGAAGGCTTTGAAATGATATTACCAATGTAATTAGTAACAGTACTTTTATTGGATCTTATCTAAGTCTCTTTTCATCCAGTTGCATCAATAAACAATTTAGCTGACCTAGTGAAAATATAGTATCTACAGCCATCCATCTCACATGAGTAGTAATTGGTTGGTCTTCTATAAAACAATAGAAATGCAACATAAATTATTAGCTAAATAGATCACCAAATCCCATTTATAAAGCATTCACACAGCTTGAGTGGCCATACCATATGGGATGTGGCTGAAGCTTTGTTTCTGGGGTAGTATTTTCTGAAACCTCTAGGATATATCATTTTTTATGTGCCATAAAGAATTAGGGTAGCAAGCAAGCTGCCTGTTCTCCCAGCACCCCAAATTTCAACATGATGCAGAGCTCAGGAAATGCTGATAGTTCTTACACTGGCGCATTGGTGGCTTGTGGGCCCCCAGCCACTTACCAGGGTGGTGAGTGGGCTGCCTGTTCTCCCAGCGCCCCAAGTTTCAACATGATGCAGAGCTCAGGAAATACCAATAGTTCTTCCTTGTTATTTTTAAAGAGATCTTTCCTTTCACAGTTACAAGCTACAAACCTGTCTTCAAGGTTTGATAGTCTATCTTTAGTTTCTGTCAAGCAGTTTTTCCAGCTTTTGATGGAGCTTTTAATTTTTTGGTAATCTCTTTGAATCTGTTTCATGTATTCTAAGTCTTTATTATATTCTTCATTCAAGATGTCTCTCATTTTTCTATGCTCCTTTATTTTTCTATGTATGTCTTCTTTAAGGATGCTTCACAATTCTCTTATTATGTTTCTCATTTCTTCTTTTACCTGAGGTAGTATTACTATTCTGATATCTTTTATACCCTCATGAAGTTCTTTACTTCAGTTGCCATTACTTTGTAAACTTCAGGTGTGCAACTGCTGATCTCTTTTGTGTTTACATCTCCTGGACCAGAACTGCTTGGGTTGGAGGCCAGCAGTACTTCTTCTTCTTGTCATATTTCTGGTTTCTTTACTTCTTCCTCTTGTCATATTTCTGGTTTCTTTCAGACAAGTGGGTAGTGGGGTCCCTGGCACTTCCCATGTTGGCTACAATTTCTCTGAAGTGAGACTGTGATTTTTCTAGCCAGTGCTGGCTAGGGATATCTGATGGTAACCATTGGGTGTGCTGATGTAGGGCTGTCTGTTGCTTTTCCCAGCCTGCTTTGGTTCACTGGTGGCTGATGGAGTGCAAGCAGGGGTGGGCAGTCTGCTGTCTCTCTTCTGAGCTGGTTAACAGCAGGGAGCCCCCACCACATAGAATACATGCAGGGGTTGGAGATGCTTGGGGATACATTTAGGGAAACCTCATCAATGACTATTGGAATGTGCACAGGGGTGGTATTCAGTCCAAGCAATTTCTACCACTCTGCTCCAAGCAAGGAGTGGCTAAAGGAAGCTGGCTGCAGTTCTGGTTCTGGTTTTTATGCTGCATGTCTGAGATCTTAATTATTATGTGTCTGGGTGTGGATTTATGTTGATTGTGATTGTTTGGTGTTCTATATGCCTTAGTTATCTGCATATCAGATTTTTCCCCAGGTTTGGAAAATTTTCCTCTATTTCTTCTGTGTATATTTTGGCTACATCATTAGCATTGACTCCTGCCTCTTCACTGATGCCTATTAGTCTTATATTTTTTCTCTTGGCATCATCTTGAAGCTGTTGGATTGTCACTTCATGTTGTTTTGTTATTTTTATAAGTTCTATCCTTTCATGATCACTAATTGCGATCCTGTCCTCAAGATCTGAAATCCTATCCTCAGCTTCATTTAAGCTGTTTTGCATGCTTTGAATAGAATTTCTTGTTTCTTGGATGTCTCTTTTAGTTTGTTTCACGAATTCTGCATGTTTTTTATATTGTTCATTTAAGGTTTCAATCAGTTTCCCATGCTCCTGTACTTTTTTCTCAATTTCTTCTTTAGCTGTTGCTCAGGCACTCCTTTACTAAGGTTGTTATTTCTGTCTTTACATGAGAGAGTACTTCTAATTTGATTTCCTCTATAGCCTCATGGAGTTTTTTTTTTTGCTTCACTCACTATCTTTTCAGAGATTCCTGGTGTGTTACTTTTGGGGTCCTCTATTTCAATATATGCTGCACTTTCTTCTGGTGGACTAGATATTTGAGACTGCATATTGCTTTTTCATTTTGCCATTTTCACTCTGCCTGATGTCTTCTGTGTGTAGGAGGGGGCTCCCACATTCTTTTCAGACTCACCAAGTTCTTACAGTTAGTTGGAGGGTGCTTTACTACTGGCCCTATTTACCCACTGTCCACCTCTATTTTAGGGGCATATTCACCACACTGACACAGTTAATCCACTGTAATCCAAAGTTTGCCACCTGGGAGCTAAGTTCCAAATTTTTTCTGTGTGCTGGGATTCCACCAGTGCACATGCTCAGGGCCTGAGGCTGGAATCTGGGTCCTACTCACTGCTTGGCATTCACTGGTGATGGCGCAGGTTGGGCCCCCTGTCCCTGTGTGTGGCCTGAGGTGGTCTTGGACACAGCACAAGGTCTTACTGCCTGGCAACAGGCTCAAAGTCCCTTTCTGTGTGCTGGGGTTCTGCCAGAGTGCGTGGTCAGAGCCTGAGGCTGGAATCTTGGTCTTGCTCACTCTTTGGTGTTTGCTGGGCATGGCCTGGTTGGGCCCCTGTCCCTGTGTGCAGCCCAGGGTGGTCTCGGATGCAGCGTGTGGTTTTACCGCCTGGGAGCAGGCTCAAAGTCCCTTTCTGTGTGCTGTTGTTCTGCCAGAGCCTGTTTATTTTATTTTATTTTATTTTATTTTAATTTTGAAGGTAGTAAAATATAACAAGATAGAACAAAGCCAAATGAGACAGTGTAGTGAAATTGGTACAGAACTTCACAGCAGGTTACTGGGATAACAGTAATATCTTGTTTTCTTCACAATAGTTGTGCTTTCAATCAGGTACAGCAAAAGCAAAGGAAATACCAAACTTATAAAAACATAATATTGAGTAGAGAAATACCATTAACCAGAACAGAGCAAAACAGTGATAAAAATATTTTCCTTCAAAGAGATTGTAGAAGAAAATCCCCCTTATTTGCTATATTGCATATAGTCAAACTCGCAAGAGATACTCAGATCTCTGGCTCCCACTTGCTAACAAGGGGGAGGGATGGATGGATGTTTGATTCTTAGCCTGTGCACCGGTTGGCTCACAGCCACTTACCAGAGCAGTGAGCTGGCTGCTTGTTTTCGCAGCGCCCCAAGTTCCAACATGGCATGGATCTCAGGATATGCTGATGGTTCTTGCTCTGGGGTAGCCATGGCTTGCCAGGTCACAGCCACTTACCAGAGTGGTGAGCTGGCTGCTTGGTTTCCCAGCACCCCAAGTTCCAGTATGGTGCAGATCTCAGGAGATGCTGATGGTTCTCGCCCTGGGGTGGCTGTGGCTTGCCAGTCCACAGTCACTTCTATAGCTAATTGTTTTAAGGCATTCCTATCTCTTTTACTTTTATTGTTTCCTTCCCCTGAATAATCCAAACATTACATCACCATTCAATCTCATTTAGGAGGCCTGAGCTAGGAGATTCACAATAGCTTCCTTCACATCATTTTGTATTCCCTCATAATAAACACACATCAGGAGGACAAACAAGTCAAGTCTCTTTTATAACAGCACCAGTTATTAGTCAGGAGAAAGGCATAGAATGAGGGAAAATTTTAGTATTTTATATAGTCAATGCAAAGTTACTTGCATTATCAGTGTTCAATCAGTTTCATGACTGCTTTATTTAATATTCTCTTTAAAAGACTGTGTTATTACTCCCTGGCTTTAGCCAAATGAACTGGTTGAGGTTTTTTCCCTCTATGCACATTCCAGAAAAATGGATAGCTGAGTTTCTGAGTAAGAATTAATATGTCCTTTATTTATCAGCATCTGATACAAATAGCTCTTCGATCTTTCATGTGCAAAATCTGTCTCAAAAAACATGTAGCAAAATGTTATACAAAATAGCTTAACTTTAAAGGGTAGTAGGCAGTTGAGAAAAGGGCATGGTTGAGCAACTTACAAAAATAGAGCATATTTAGTGGAGAATTTTCTTTATTTTAAAGAGAGAAAGATAAACAATGAAACCAACTTTCAAATCCGATTAGCAGGACAATTACAACATTTGATACATTGCATATTGTTTTCTTCATAGCAGTTATAGGCATGATATCTTGTCTAATTGATACATTCTTTTCAAGGAACAAATAGAAGCTATCTGTATGATTATCTAAACTGTCATGTATATATATAATTTGTTTTTTCTTTCTTCTTTTCCTTTTTCCCCATCACAGTTTTTATTTTCTTTTGAACATTTTTCCCCAATTCACAATATCTGTTGTACATTTCAGATCCTATTTATTTGTTTAGTTTCTCATACTAATGAGATGATATAATTTTTACACATAGGGGTTGCATTAATTTCACCCATGAATATTGTCTCAAGTTGCCTCCATTTACCTATAAAGTCTCCAGCTTATCCTTCTTTTTGCCTAGGTAATCTCCATTATATCTATATCTATATATCTATATACTTATTTTTTTATATTCCTTTGTTGATGGGCACCTAGGTTGTTTCTAAGGGTTAGCTACTGCAAATTGTGATACTATAAACATAGGTGCACATATATTGCTATGGCAAGATGTTTTTAATTTTTCTGGGAAATTACTTAAAAATGGAATAGATGAGTAGCCTGGCCTTCTAATCCTACTTTTTGAGGAATCTCCAGACCAATTTCTACAGTGGTTGTAGCAGCCTATACTTCCCACCAACATGGGGGAAGGATTGTTTTTTCCCCACAGACCTGCTGGCGTTTGTTATCAGTTGATTTCTTGGTCATAGCCATTCTTTCTGGAATGAGATGAAATCTTGGTGTTGTTTTAATTTGAGTTTCTCAAATAACTGATGATGTACTTTTTTTTTTTTTGCTATTTGTAGTTTTTCATATTAATGAGAGATACCAACTTTTGGATAGGGTTTTTGACTTTGGGGAGCTTGATTTTTTTAGTTCTTTATCTATTCCAGATAAAAGTTGTTTGCCTGAGGGATAGTTGGCTAAAATTTTTTCTCATTCTGTGGGCTTTCTTTTCACACCATTGATGATTTCTTTTGAAGTGCAAAAACTTTTTAATAAGATGAGATTGAAGTTGCTGATTTTTTGAGGTACTTCCTGTGCACTTCCGAGTTTTGTTCATGAACTGTCTGCCTGCACCGAGGTCTTCAGGATTTTTATCTACCTTGTCTTCTAGTAGATATAGTGTTTCTGTTTTGATATTTGGATCTTTGATCCATTTTGACTTTAGTGCATGGTGATAAACATGGGTCTAGTTTCAGTCTTCAGCATGTAGAAAGCCAGTTTTTCTAGCATCGTTTATTAAAGGGATTACCTTTCTTCCAGTGACCTCCTTTGTCAAAAATAGGTGTGTGAGTGTGTTTGAGGGTGTGTCTGCATCTTTTATTCTGTTCCATGCATCCTTGGGCCTGTTTTTTTTTTTTTCCTGTACCATGTTGATTTTATCACAGCAGCTTTGTAGTATAATTTCAGGTATGGGATTGTAATGCCCCTTGACTTGCCTCTGTTGCTTAGGACTGCCTTTGCTATTGTCTTCTGGTTCCAAATAAATTTTAGGTATGTTTTCTCTAATTCTATGAGGTATGCTAATGATATTTTAATGGGATTGCATTAAATCCATATAACAACTTTCAGAATATGACTGTTTTCACTACACTGGACCTTCCTATCCATAAGCAAGAGATATCTTTCCTTCTTCTGATATCCTCTTCAATCTCTTTTTTTGGAGTGCTATGATTTTCAGTGTATAGATCCTTTACTTCCTTTGTTAGATTGATTGATAAGTATTTTTTTTTTTGGGTACTATTGTGATGGATGTAAGTTCTCCAAGTTCTTTTTAGTGAAATTGTTGTTTGTATAGAGGAATGGTTGTAATAGCTAAATATTTTTTGAGAAGAAAATATTTATTGAGGGGGAAAGATACAGCTTCTGAGACAGAAGAGAAGTCTTGAGTGGGTTGCCAATGAGCCCACTTCACAAAGAAAGTTTTATAGAGCAACATTACAAGGTGGGTACAACATGGATTAAAGCGATGAACAACCAGTAAAATTTTAAATACAGCCACTTAGGTAATTTTGATCCAATGGTGAAGCAAGTCACATAGCAGGTATACAGGAAATGAACAAAGAACTTTACATGAAAGGATTGGTCACCCATCAAGGTGAATGATGTTTATCTAGACTTTATTGGATCACATGTTACCACTGCTTTTATCCCTTGGAGAGGCATATAGGCCTGGTCACTCCGTCTTTGTCTTGAACCTGGCCTCCCACAGATGTGCCTCTAGATATGGTTGTAATATGTCTTTATCTTTTATATTGATTCTCTGACTGCCTATAATATTTCTGCATAACTTATCTATCTACAATAATATGGTACAAATGTTTTGACTATAATTAGTCCAGAAACTTCCAACCCATAGTGATATGTGATATGTCCTGGAGTGACCACTACAATAAATTGTACAAAGTATAAAAATATTAAGTATAAAGTATATAAAACCAGATTTGAATGGCAAATGTATTAGAAATGGTTCTACAGTTTCATAAGAGAAGTAATCACAAGATTATATCTTCTACAAGAAAGTCAGTTTTAATTAAACTTTTTAGGCATTTACAGTTGAACCTGCTAAGCATTAAATGAGTTTCTAGAAGAGAATAATTCTTATTTTTAAATCTCCAAGTTTTACCCAATCAAATAGTATGTATTTGTTGAATATGTAAATGAATGAATTTAAACTCCCTTATTAGGGGATAAAATTCAACTCCTTTAATAGGAGCTATATATCGGGGCTTCTTTAAGTAAAGGAATATTGTTTGTGAAGTGGGTTTATAAACAATATAGGAATCCAAACAGCCAAATTAATAAATTTGAAATTTTATTAGCTGAGCTCAGTGACCACCCATATACCCCTGTTTCATAGTCCAAACAAGTGGCCCTGAACTGAAGAGTCACAGGGCATTTAAAGTGAAAAACTTCAAAGCAAGACATCCAGTTGGAAACAATTTAGCTAGAATCTTACATTAATTTTGGTTGACACCTGTATCCTGCTTGTTTTTTGAGCAGGTTAATTTTTCTGTCTTGTGGGTACAGTTCATTCTGCTTTTCTCATGAGACTTGTACCTTGAGTAATTTTTCACTCTTCTGGGTCAAATGCAGAGTATGAGTTAAATACAGGGCCCAAAATGGTGTCAGTTATGCTAAACTACAAGTCTGTAACCCTAACACCTCCAAATGCCAATCCCAAGTCAGTGCCCAAGTGTACATTGCATGGGAATGTGATGATTATGGCTGGCTGTGGAGATGACTATTGTGTTCCTAACCCTCTCTCCCCTCCCTCTCCATCTCATTTGCAAGAGAGTTATCCTTGTGTCTCCTTCTATACATCCTTTATTGTGCTCTTTATCTGTACATTGTCTTACACATTGAGAGGTACTATAATGTGTATCTGCTTTATTTTACTCAGTATATTTTCCAGAAGCATCCATTTTCCTACAAATGGCTCAGATTTATCCCTTTTTACAGCTGAATAGTATCCCACATTTTCTTTATCCAGTTGTCTATTGATAGGTATGCAGGCTGAATTAAATATTTAGCTATTATGAATCATGCTTCTACAAACATTGGTATGCATGTATTATTGTAGCATGATGTCTTAAGCACTTTGGGGAAGAGATCTAGAAAGGGAAGAACAGAGTCATGCAGAATTTCTAATGTTATTTTACTGAGAAATCTCCATATTGATCTTCTATAATGGTTGTACTAGTTTATATTCCCACCAATAATGTAGAAGGATTGCTTTTTCATCACAGCCTTGGCAATGTTTCTTATATTTGTGATTGCCACTTTTTGTGGTGTAAGATATAATCTTAGTGTTGTTTTGGTTTATATTTCTCTAATGACCAGAGATGCTGAATAATTTTCCATATATATATTTTTTAGCTATTTGTACTTCTTTCTCTAGGAAGAATCTGTTCATTTCACTTGCCCATTTCTTGACTGGACTTTTTATTTTAGGTGGTCTGAATTTTTTGAGCTCTTTATGTATTCTAGATGTTAGTCCTCTGTCGAGGAGCTAGCAATTTTTTTTTCCTATCCTGTAGGTTGTCTCTTCACTCTATGAATTGATTCCTTTGCCGTGTCTTGTCTGTTGGAGGCATGCTTTCCACAATCAGTGTTTTGTTTGGCTCTTTGTCATCTAGTTCTTTTTTTTTGCTTTGATCTTGGGTCTTCTCAGAGCATCAAAGTTGGTCTGTTTGCTGATGTTGTCTTAGAATAATTTTGTGGGTTGATACTGCTTGACTGCGTGGTTCTTCACATATATTTATCACTAATTTGTTTACACTCAGCTGTCAGTTGGGCTTACTGAGCTTCACTCAGCTGTTCCCTAAATAATTGATACAAAAAAATAACTGATACAACATTTAAAATCAGGTGCAATAAATGAAGGAAGGTGATGAGGAGTAGGTTTTTAAAATGTGCTTTTCCAGTGATTACATATTGGCACCCGGGCATCCATTCCTGCTGTGCATCTGTTATGCAGCATAGCTTTTGCCTCATGTGTGTGGAGCTGGTAGCTGGTGGACCTGGTGCACACACCGCCCACGAGGGTCGCCCTAGTCCTTTAATAGATAAATCTTGAAAACTACCCAAATATACCCATCAAATTCTGAATTGATAAAAAAAAATTTTTGTTGTTGTTATAATGGAGTACTATTCTGCCACAAAGGAGGAAAAACTTAAGACATTTACTGCTAAATGGATAGGTCTTGAGATGATACTGTTAAGTGGAATAAGTGGACTCACGTGTAAATATTGCACTGTCCCACTGGTGTGAGAAACTGAAGGTGTAAATAAGAACCAAATTGTACAAGAGATATGGTGGAATGGGAAGAAACTGTTCAAAAGGAAAGGTGAACTAGGCAGGAGAAAGAGAGAAAGGAAGAAAAGGAAAAGAAGGATAAAATGGAAACAAAACTTTGTAAATAAGGAGGGAAAGAGAGGTTGAAGAGAGGGAGGAGAATGGGAGAAAAAAAGACAAATCATGGTATATCATGTACAGGTACAAGTTCACTATGTTGAATGTGATCATTGTATATAACTAAATTGCACTGGTAAATTTAATTAAATTAAAAAATGCATTTAGGTTTCCAATACAGTGAATCTGGCTCAAGGGGCAACAAACACGTCGTTTAATATTGTCCCACTGGGGCTGATATGACAGACAGAAAGTAACCTCCTTATACATAAAACTTGCATTTTGTGGCTGCATTGTAACCCTGAAGTTCAGAGACATCTTACAGCTATTCAGGTAAACACTAAAGCCAGCAGTAAAAAATAAACATATACAGCTACACAAAGCTCCATAATTTAATGCTAGCAAACAGTGAAAAAAGATCTCTTTTGGAGTCAACTAACTTGGATCCTGTATATTTCCTTCTCACTATAACTTTGCATATCATCCCTCGAAAAGGTCATGTTTATCCTTGAGAAATATACTTGACTCCCTTTCACAAGCTAGATATGAAAGTCAAGAAGTTCACACCTTTCTGTCAAGGTTCCACAACCATACACCCAATAGGAAGGAAGGGTTTCTTTTTATTATTCCCAAAATAAGTTATCTGGGCTTTCATGTAGAAAATTATTTCAAGATCTTTTGTGTTTTCATTTCTAATATGATCCTTTCAATCCAGTTGTGTTGTTAGGGGCAGACCTTTAAAATAAGCACTCTGAGAAATTCTCACTGTTTTTTCTAAGTGTCCTAAGAAACTGCCCCAACTACCTGCTCATTCATCTTCCAAACTCCAGCTCTGTAGACATTTTCTCTTGTTAGTATCTCAGTCCTCCTCAGCTCTAGGCTTACACCCACATTTTCTTACTTCTTCTCTATCTCACATTGTTGGAATCCCTTAGAATCTCTTTTCCTGAAACTCTGTGGAAGAAACTCAGGGTAGAGGGAAGAATAGATGAATACAGGTACTTAATTTTCACTCTCAGTCCACAAAGAAGAAACAAAATGACAGGTGTATAGCTGCATTTTTAGGTGAATGTGGGAGAATACTGGAAATTAGGAGAGTGATTTCAGCTTTATAAGATTTAGAGGCTGGACAATAGCAGAATGTGAATCACGGAATATCTTGATAGGTGCCATCTATCAAGCATGTAGGTGGAGGGTGAATCCTCCCCACTGCAAGGGTGGGAATGAAAGAGAAAGTTCCAGAGAACTATATTGGTGCAGTTGCTATTAGTTTTAGCTACATGAAACTTTCCAAATTGTTAGATGTTTGCAGCCCACTCAGATAAATAAATTTAAAGAGACATAGCAGACTATCTTGTAAAAGTATCTACTTCAAACTCCTAGTGACATTGAAGATGCTGTAACCAAGAACCAGGTATTTTTTTTTTCTCAGTCTGAACTATTCTAGCAATCAGAAACTCCTGTATAGTCCCTTCTGTACTGTGCAGCTATTTCACAATATTGGCTTTGGGAGTAATGCCCAGAAAACTCATCTTGAAGAAAGAGTATGAATGTAAAGAAAAGAAGAAAGAAGGAAGGAAGGAGGAACAGAGTTAAAACCCTTTGGGATATCACAGACACTGTATAGGCAAAGGAGTACTGGAATGACATATTCCCAGACCTGAGAGTGAAAACTGCCAAACAAGGTTACTTTGATCAGTGAGAGTATCCTTCTGACATTATACAGCAATAAAGAACTTCCAAGATAACTCAAAAGCTGAGAAAATTAATGACTTTAAGGTAAGTCTGAAAAAAGAGCCCTAAAGCAGTCCTACACCCAGAACTAAAAGAAAAACATCAATCATGAAAGCATATAAAAATATAAATCCTTTAGATAAGTAGAAAAACCAAGGACAAACAGAAAACAAACATTATTAATGCATAGTAGAGGGTCTACCTACAAGCTTGTATTTGACCAAGGGGCCATAAAGATGAAACACAAAGAGAAACAGAATTACGTTAAAATGTGTGTGTGTGCAGAGGTGGCAGGGGGCTTTTATCTCCCTTTGACAAACATCCCTGAGTACTGTTGCATTTAGGTTTTATTCACTTAGACACAGGCACAAGCAGTAACAGTAAAACAGGATTCATCTGTCTCCCACTGTCCATGGTACATATCCAAGTAAAAGTCAGGACCTCAGCTGCATTAATCCCCGCAGTGTGTCAGCATGCTCCCCTGAGATGCTTTTCTCTCTAGTGCTCACAGGAGAGGCCAGTTAGGCCTTACTCTTCCTATCTGGTTTCCCACAGTATATTAAAACATCAGACCACAATATGAAAAATAGAAGAAAGGTGCAAAGAATATTCAAAACATCTAGAAAACAAGAACTTCTCTAACAATAATGACCTTAAATGCATGAGTTATAGAAAACTACAGTGGATATTAATGCTTAAAAACTTTTTTTATAGCACTAAAGACATTGCCATTAATATCCCTCAAACTACCCTCATGTCAAGCATATTTCTCCCTTCATACTTTCCATTTTCTGAAGCAGTTTTGGTAATCTTATTTTCTGAATGTCTTTAATTGTCCTGAAATACCTGCCTCAGTGTACAGAACTGATTTAAAATTTTTACCTGTCATTGCATTTTAGACATTGGGGAAGAACCACAAAATGCATGGTTCCAGAGCCAGTGAATGTGGTGAAAGAGGATGCACTGTAGTGCATTAAATGCATTGACAAGCCTGGGCTTTCCATTGTATGGCACTCGACAGCAGTGTTCACCATACTTTTGACTAACCTGGTAAAGACACTCACCAAATGAACTTTCAGAACTGTTTCAGAATTGTAATAAAATAAGTGTTTTCAAAGCAAAGAAGAGTACTTTGACAGGGATTAAAGGTGGAAAATTTTACTTCAAGCAAATGGAATCCTTAAATGAGTATAATTAGCTATACTTAACTGTGACAAAATATACTTTAAGAAACAAATGTTGAAAAAATCAAAGAAACAAAGCAAAGAAAGAAACAAAGATGGTAACTATATAAGAAATAAAATTAAGAAGTTATGATTTTAAGCAACTTGTATGTAATTAATATGAGAACATCTAGGATTAGAAAAAAAGAAAGAAAAGACTCTTAAATCCAAAGAGACAGATGGGCTCTAGTACAAATATAGTGGAGAATTTCAATAATCCCATTTTTATTAGTGGAGAGATCATTCAGATCAAAGGAAAAGAACTTAAAAAGAAAACCATCAGAGTTAAACTCTACCATTAATCAACGGGATTTAGCAGATGTCTACACAATATTCTGACAAGTAGCCACAGAATGTACATTTTTCTCATCAGTGGATAGAATTTTCTCTAGCTAGACCATGTACTGGCCACAACACAAGTACTAACAATTTTTTTTAAGAGCTAAAAATATGTCCTATATCATTTCTTGTCACAATGGGGCAAAATTAGAAGTTAAAAAAGAAAACTCAGAAGATATACAAATGCAGCGTTGAACAAACACTTTTCAGTGAACAGAGGGTCATCAAAGAAGTCAGAATGGAAAATTTAAAACTTCTTGTAACAAATGAAAATAGAAACACAAGGTATCAAAACTGGTAGGATTCAGCAAAAGCAGCACAAAGAGAAGTTTGTAGCAATGAATGCCCAAATTAAAAGATAAAAAAGAATGATTTCAAATACATTAACTTACATTGTATCTCTAGGTCTTAGCAAGAGCAAATCAAGTTCAAAATTAGTAGAAGGGAAAAGCAATGAAGATAAAAGCAGGAAAAATGGGGACTAAACAGACAGTATGAAAGATCAAAGAAGCAAAGAATTGGTTCTTTATAAGGAAAAAGTTTGTAACCATCTAGTGAGACCACCCATAGAAAAAAGAGAGAAAACTCAAATAATAAGAGGTAAAACACAAGCCTGTACAATGAATGCCACACACATATAAAGGATCAACAGAGTTCATTATGAAAAATCTATGGTACCCTTGGAAACCCTAGAATAAGTACAAGAATTACTTTATTTTTTCTTCATATTTTATTTTTTTACTAGTACATGTTTGCAGCACATAATGATGACATTTATCTTGGAGGATGGATGTACACAGCACATCTTAATTATTTTTTCAAACCTTTCTTCATCCCCAACCCTTCTTCACCTCCACATTTACAAAAGCTCTATTTCTACTTTTTCTTTAATTCTTTTTTCTTTAACTCTTTTTTCCCTTTCTTCTCTCTCTTCTCATCTCTTGTTCCCTTTTTCGTTTGAACTAGTTCTTCCTACTTCCTAATATCTCTCCCCTATAATTTGCTCATTACTTTGGGTTTCTCACACAAGAAAAGTAATGTGATATTTAAAATTTTATTTCACTCAACATTATGGTTTTGAGGTGCATCCATTTACCTAAAAATGCTCCACTTATCCTTCTTTATGGCAAAGTAGTACTCCATTGCATATAAATACAACATTTTAAAAAATTTCCTCATCTATTGATGGACATGTAGACTGCTTCCAAGATTTAACTGTGATGAACTGTGCTGGTATAAACATGAGTATGCATGTATCAATGTAATATGACATCATTAACTCTTTTGGGGAGATCTTAGTTTTAGTTTTTTGAGGAATCTCCAAATTGCTTTCTATTGTGGTTGTATCAATTTATACTCTCACCAACAAAGGAGAAGAGTTCCTTTTCCTCTTGAAATCTCACCAGCATATATTATTTATTGATGTTTTGATGATAACATTGTTTCTGGAATGAGAAGGAATCTCAGTGTTATTTTAATTTGCATTGTTTGAAGTTAGTGATGTTGAGCATTTTTTCATATATTTACTGGCTATTTGTACTTCTTTGAGAAGTATTTATTCAATTCAGATACCATTTTTGATTGGGCCTTTAAATTTGGGGGTGTATTACTTTAGTTCCTTATATTCTAGATATTTGACATCTGTCTGAGAATACTGGGAGGGTTTGCAATTTCTCTGTCCGTAATTTTTCCCTTACATCTATCATGCACACCATAAAAGCAGCAGAAGTCAAAGAACTTACTGTTCCTCAGTCTAAACCCAGTTGAATAGAGAGGAACCAGTACTTAACAGCTTCATTGTAGCACTCTTCACCATAAAATTCTTCATGTTTAGAGCTTATTTCATCAGCATTGTTATTACAGTGCCCATTTCTGAGAGCAGGCCTTTAGAGCTCTTGGCAAAAAAACATACACAATCAGATTCTTTGCGTCTTCAAACAAGCTTGTGAAAGTTTTTCTTTGTTGCTTGTAATGCATTCTAATTTCACAGGGAAAATGTGTTACTTCTTTTGTAAGTATCATTTTGTTATCAGAGAAACTCCTTTCCTTCTTCCTCCTATTATCTCATTTTTTCTCTCTCATTTCCTTCCCTTTTTCTCTTCTGGCCTCTATATTTCACTTTATCTCCTTTTATTCTTTGTTTTAATTTCAAAACTAAAGAAAAGATGGGAAGGCATGTCGGAGGGATGAGGCTTGGGTGCTGAGACAAGAATCTAGGCAGGGTCTTGTGACATCAACAACGTGGAAGAAAAGCCCTCACTGTACTCAGGCTAAGTATAACCATTTAAGTAGATTTGTAAAAAGAAATGAGTTCCACTAGCATAGAATTAGGGAGAGCTGATGATGATAATTTTAAAAGACTTTCAGCAAGTCATCGAGTTCTGATGAATAAAACTCACTTGAGTTTTGTTTTCAGTCAGGAAGCCAGATAATGAAGCAATGTACTGGAGGTATTGTGTTTATTTCTGATGTATTTGACTCTGATGAATTTCTCAGGGGTCAATCCTTTAATCCAGTGGGCTAAGGATGGATACATGCAATCATTGAGGTAAGCTTCTTCCTAGGCAAGACAGATGATTTGGGTAACAGTGGGCCACAGAGGACAGTCTAAGTGTATTAATAAGGGGAGTGAAGAAAATGAGGTAGCAAAGGCTCTTGGAAAGGAGATAGAAGGGATTTTCAGCAGTGGATTTGCCCTGGGTTGAGAGAAAAGTGTTGGATGGTGGCAAGGAAACATTTACTTCAGTAATTCTAAAACAAAATAAGAAAATAATTGTCTGAGATTTCTGAAGAGTTGACCATTTGAATAATGTCTAAAATTTACCCATTTACAAGTGGATTACATTTTGTTACCTTCAAAAGCATATTTGAATTGATTTTGTTACTGTTGTGGTTTTCTTACTGTTGATATTCCAGACAAGCACTATCTCTTTTTCCATTGATTGCTGTATAAATTTAATCAATATTTTAAGTAAAATTAGTAAGAATATTGATAAAGAATAGAACAATTATCTCTGTGGAAAAAGTATCTCCCTTTCTGGGATATGTAGCTGGGTTAAACCACAGGATTAAGGAGAATATAAATTAGTGCGAAGCAGAAAAAGACAGTCATTGGCAGAAAGAGATAGGACTGTGATATCAGATTTGACACATGGAAAATTTTTTTTCAAATTAAGTTTAGATGTACATAATGAACACATTCACCACAGGGAACTTGTACCTTTACATCATCTACCTTGATTCCTCTTTTTTTCTTTATTTCTCTCCCCTCCCTTCAACCCCTCTTCCCTTCCTTATTTACAAAGATTTGTTTCCATTTTATCATTTTTCCTCATTTTTTCTTTTCTCTTCCTTCCTGCCCCATTTCCCTTTCCTTTTGAACAATTTCTTCCTATTTCACAATATCTATTCTATATTTTGTTTCTTTTTTACACTTTAGTTTCTCACACCAGACAGACAATGTGATATTTACACATGTCTGATTTATTTCTCTTAAAAGTATGGTCTCAAGGTTTATCCATCAGTCATAAAAGTCTCAAGTTTCTACTGCTTTATAGCTGAGTAGTACTCCATTTTTTAAAAAATCCACATCTTTTTAATCCATTAATTGTTTGGTGAGCATTTGGGTTGCTTTGAAAATTTAGTTATTACAAACTGTGAAAGTTTAGTTATTACAAACAATGGGTGGAAATTCTTGAAATCACATTGTGACCCACATGTGACCCACATTTGCCCTTTTCCTTGCCATCCCCTCCTCTTGGAAATCGCCATCCTACTCTCTTCAACTGTGACTTCTAATTTTTAGAGTTCACATAAAAGTGAGTAACTCATGCTCATATGATTTGGTGTCATATAATCCATCGGCCTTTGACTCTTTTCTCACTCTATATGATTTACTAGAATCTCTGTAAAATCTGGTGAGCTGTTTCCCAACTTCCATTTCTCTGTTTTCCACTTTAGGGACTCTGAGAGACCCATTCTACTGACCAAGTAACCTATCCTTGCTAACCTAAGTCTGATTTCAATTTTTTTTTAATCTGTTCCTGGACCTAGTATCTCTTCATCTTAATGATCTCATTCCTCTTAACTCCATTTGCTCTACTCCACTGTTTCTCAGGTTGCCTTCTCCACTGGCACCCAATACACTGATACTGTATCCCTTCTAACTCTGAGCTTGCTTGATGGCAGCATTACTTGCCATATGATTATCTCTGAAATCATCATTCCTACTGATTCATCTTTTATCACAATTTCATCTGCTTATTTTGAATGTATGACCCTGTGAGAATAACTCCTGAATCATTTAATAATCATACTTCTTACCAAGTTGGGGAAGTTTTCAGCTTGAGGAGTTATATTTTCAATCTTTAAAAATAAAACAAAATTCCATTACAAAACAATAACAATAGAATTTAAAATGCTCTTACTTTTGATTTTATTTTGATGAAAATCATAACTAATAGGATATATGATAATTCTTAGTTCAGAAATTTTAAAAATTCACTTAAAATGTGAAGACCCCTCAGCAAATATTAATTGAACACTGAGACTTCTTCAAGGGTGCACTGATGTGAGAGATGGGAATCATGCTGTGCACAGATTCTGTATCCATCACCATTTCAATTATATCTCATGAGGAGATCTTTCTAAAACTCTCACCAGGACTATTTTTCAAGAACAAAGAGAAACAGTGCTGTACAATAACATTCTCTGTAATTTTTTTGTCTCAGGTTTCTGGATGTAGTAGTCATTGGACCTGAAAGAAGATTATGCTTAAAGCCCTTGGAGGGGGGAAAAAGGAGACACAGTAAGCATTCCCGTATAGAGACTTTGTTCTTGTAAATGGAATCCAATGGAAATCTTTATCTCCAACATGTGGAAATTTTCTTCTTCCCACCATGTTTCCTTTAGATCAACATCTCTGAGAACATTAGGAGTAGATTGACAGAAAAATGATTTCTTTTACTTCTCAAGTCCTTTGTTGGCTTCAGAGTTTATATCATTTTTATTCTGACTATGCCCTTAAGGTTCAAATGGTTAAAGAAGTACAAATGTATCTAACTTGGAAATAAACATTCAATTACATTTCATATGTAAAAAGACAATTTCTCATTGAAGTACAACTGAATTTATTTTCAATATTATGAAATCTTAAAAAAGTCTGTACAGGATATTTAATTGTTGCTTCAAGGAAGTTTTTTGGTACTTATTAATGGTTTAAAGAAATTTGGTTTTGTCCACAAACTTGAACAAAATTGTTTCCCCTTGGTCATTGTAAATTTTAATCCAAGAGCAAATCCTTTTGAGTTGCATGTAGCACCTTGCTTTGAATTCTTAAGCTTTGTGAGGCTCTGTTTCTCTTTCTCTCTCTCCTTTTTCTTCTCCCTTTCTCTCTCCTTGTAGGATGACAAGGGAAATATCCAGGTACAAGGGAAGAAGGCAATGATGGTTAAATGAAAATATGGTTAGATTTTTTTTATTTTCCATCTGTTTTTAATAATGTTTTCTGAGTTGATAAAGTCTTTATTATTCTGTAATTTATCCTTTCATAGAAAACAAAATACTTAAATATTACTATGCTTAAAAAATCATAAAATTTCCAGGTACATTTTTATGATTAAAAGTTGATAAATTTTCCTCAGAACTTGAAACAGTGCAAATAAAATCACTTAAAAACCTTACAGAGTCAATTTTAACTTCCATACAAAAATCTGTATATTTGTTCAAATATTTATATAGTTATGTATAAAAATTTTCCAGCAGCCCAAAATGAGTTTAAATTTCTGGTTAAGGTGACTTTCTATGAGACATCATATATTTTATATATATTTTTTGATTTTTGGAGACAGGGTTTCACCATGCAGTTCAGACTGGGCTCAAACTTGCAGGGATCTTCCTACCTTGGCCTATCACATGCTGGAATGACAGGATTACACCAGCAAGCCTGGACCATCATATATTTTAGAGAATGTTTAGGAAAATATTTATTTTATTTTATTTTTGTTACCTGGGATCGAACTCAAAATCTAGTGCTTGCCAGGCAGGTGCTTACGCCACTGAGCTAAATCCTCGGCCCAGGAACATATTTAAAAGTATGAAGCTAGAAGTTTAAATTTATTTTATCACAGGTTCACATATGTTAGTAATTTAATTTTGAACCAGAAGGAGCTGACACAGAGAGAAAAGACTTTCTTTTAGAGGACAGATTCAACTTCTAAAACATTAGTTAGTTTGCTTCCATATATTTCATTTAACAGGTGGACAGTTGAAGGTTCTAGTTGCAAGAGGATGTGGCATTGTTGTTCAGATACTAAAGGTATCTTCTGTGTTTAGTGTTACTTATTAATTTTTTATTTTTTGCTGAGTTACTTTTTCAAGTCATTAAAAATATCTTGCTTTGTGATTATGGTCCATGAACCAGGGATTTCACCTCTATTTTTAAACTTTTTCCCATATTTTTCTTCTAAATTTGATTTGAAGTGAAAGACAACCCATTTCCAATATGGCTGGGAGGATGAATCTGGGGTGATGCTCCATGTGGCATAATCCCCTCCTGCCTGCCGATAGGTCTTGAATGGGATTTTCAGGGTGTCCCTTAGAACAAACTGAGTATCACTTGCCACTGCAGTTGAACAGATGTCAATGGAGAGCTCATTGGTTTTGTACCAACAACCTCCACTGACAGCCAGAGGACGGTGGAAAGAAACACTGTGGTCTCCTTCATGTTTAGAAATTGAATTGGTACAGATGGATTTACAGAAGGGACATTGTTTCCAGCAGCCACAGAGTTGCTCAGAGATGATTTTCTCAATTACAGGAACCATTTCATCCAAAGGTGTATTTAAAAACTTTTCTTCTGCCTTCATCATTGCACCATTCAATGCTTCTCTCATGGCTTCTCTGAGAAACTCAATATCTTTTAGCTCCTGGTGTTCAATGCCTCTCAGATCTGCTCGTGGAAAGATCAAGTTGTTCCCCAGGTGATCACAGAAGAAATCCAACCACTCAGAAGCTGTGCTGCTTTTATCTTTAGCCTGTGCCGTGGATTCATGAATAGCAGAAAGGATAGCATTTTCGATGTCCTTTAAATTCATTTTTAAAAAAGTGTTTATTTTTCTGTCTTTTTCTTCTGAACAGTATATTTTAATATTCTTTTCAATGTAACTCCTGAAAAAAGACTTTGGATCATGAATGTATTGCCAATAATTATCAAAGTTTTCCTCTTCTGCCAGAGAGATGAGAATATGCTTTTCCAGCTTAGCCCTGTTTCCACTGAATGCAGGGCAGGTAGCTCGCATGTCTCCAGCAATTTTAGGGGCCATGTTTTCCCATATGGTGGTAGATATAGCAGGAATGAGCTTGTTCCACAGAAAGTCTACAAATGATTTGACAGAGGTTGCTCCTTGGCAGGAGATCTTGAAACTTGTGAAGAAATCATCTTTTTTACTTTCCAGATAGATTCCAGGATCATTTGCTCTCTTGAAAGCCATATGCATTTCATTAAAGCTTTTTGATGCTCTTTCAAATAAACACAAAGATAAATCTATGCTGTATTTGCTTGTAAATGAGTACCTTTCATTGGTAGATGCAGCAGTCACTTCCTCTTCTATTATTCTCAGAATTTCATGAAAATAATTTGCAATGTAATCATTATGTTGCTTTTTAATATTAGTAATAGTTTCATCAAATCTTGACAAAATGCGTTTTGTAGTCATACGAATTATGTCTTTATCACCTGGTTCTAACTTCAACAAACCTCTACCTTTCTCACTCATTTTGACATGTTCTTCAAAATTGATGTAAAAACCTTTTCTAGGTTTTGTTTTTAGTATGTTTTGAAAGTTTTTCTCCTTTTTGAAATGCTCCAAAAGGATGTTTTTCGAATCAACCTGAATCTGAGGTTCCGTTGCTGGAAGAAGATTTGAGGACACTTCACCGACCCATTTATACCAAAGTTGATTGAATTTCTTGTGTAACTCCTCCTCACTCAATTCTTTATCTTTTACAGTTAAAGCCAACTCTCTGCTCCTCTCTAGTATTTTATTTTCATAATCCAACTTTTTCTTATTCAACATTTCTTGACTTATTTTAATATCAATATGCTTATTGACTTCTTTTTTGGCATCTGAAATAAGTGTCTCTTTAAAGATTTGTAACTTATTTTCAAAATTTTTTTTCCACTGAATTAATATTTCACTCTCTGGGTCTTCCTTAAAATACTTCTCAAGGTCTTCCTTAATGGTTTCATATTTTTCTGTAATTGGATCTTCAAGTGAGCTTCTTTCCAGTGTCTGAATTTTTCCATTCTGAATCTGATTGTTCAGCTGATTCTGCAAGTGCAGTACGTGACTCCTCAGCTTCCAGGACCACTGGTTGAACATAGTTTCCAGTTTGCTCATGGCCATGACCTCTCGGGTATTTCTGAAACTAAAAATAAAGTTCTCACTGACCAGGGCTCTCCACAAATCTTCCACTCGGAATTTCATATCTGATATCTTTGCGATATTTCCCCTTGATTCTTGTATAGCCATCAAAAAAATTTTGCTTTTCAGTTGTTGGATGTTGTGACTGTAGCGAGGATTAGGAGGGGCCATCGGGGGATTGCCTTCCCAAAGGTGAGGGAAGTAGTGGACATGAGTATTGACATCAAACTTAATGACATCACTGAAGCAGGACACATTAGAACATTGTTCTTGCTCAGCAGCGATTGCTGCCATTTCATCTAGTTTCTGCTGTAGCCGCCTCTGTCCTTCCATAGTTTGCTCTTTTGCTGTAACTTCCCCCACATTCTGATGGACAAAGAGGCAACTTGGGGAGATTTTCACTTGTTTCATCCTCAGAAAGGCCTGGACAGCTATTTGTAGGATATCCTGCATCTCTGATGGATTCTCTCCGAAAATATTGATCAGAGTCAAGTTTCCAAGTCCAATTACAAAGGTTGCCAACTTGTTGCCCCTATTCTGGGATTTCTTGTTAAATTCTGAGACCTTGAGTCCTTTTGTGTCTACAACCAACAGAAAATCAAATCCAAGTTCCTGTGCAAAGGTCTCCTCCACGTTCAGGAGCTGCATGTAGGCCCCCCTGGTAAATCTGCCTGCACTGACACTGAAATGCAGCCCAAAAAGGGCATTCAGCAGGGTGGACTTTCCTGAACTCTGCAGGCCCAGGACAGAAAGAACAAACAGTCTCTTGCCTGGAAGTTTCTCAGAGACCTTGTCAAACACAGCAGCCACCCATTTTAGAGGCACATAGGATGCATCCCCATCCATCAGCTCAATGGGCATGCCAGACAGCATCAGGTCTGCAGCAATTTCGGGAAGAAAGTGAAAAACAATATCTCTTTTGGCAGAAGTTTCTTCTAACATTTCATATATCTGTGCAACTTCTCTGAGAAGCTGTTCAATTCCCAATGTACAGTAACTGATCTCAGTGGAGATGATTTCCAGTTCATTTTGCCAGAGGTTCAGGGAGTAGCTTTTCTGTGTCTTTTGCTTTTCTGTTTGTATCTTTGACCACAAAAGTATTTGTTTCTCATGCAAATTTTCTAAGTGTTCTTCAGTGAAGTTGTCCAATAAAACACTCAGCCACTGCAAAAAGTACAGTTTGACATGTGTTTCTGAGTGTTGTTGCAAAAATCGTAGGAAAGATTGCATTAAGTCATTGAGAGGAAAGGCTTTTAAGAACTGTTTATATCTTATTGTTTGTTTTTCTCTCTCAGTCTCACTCTTGTGTTGTTCAATGCTCCTGTTCCTCTTCTCTCTTAGATGATAGAGTTCTTTGTCCTTTTTACACCAAAGATGCCATAGTTCTCCCTGAAGGGGTAGCACATTTTCCTTCATGTGAGATAATTTCATTTGTCTCAGAGGGGCCATTATAGTCTCTGCCTTTTCTTTGGCTTCCTTGCAGTCTCTCTGGTCTTCATCAATAAGAAATCCTCGTTTGCGAGCAATGTGAGAACAGTCTTCCAGGCTGAGAGCAGTGTCAGAGAGCTCCAGCAAACGTCTGATTACAGTAATGACTTCTTCTGTTAAGTCTGCCTTGTTTCTGTTCCTAATGCCAATTCTTACTCTTTTGTGAGAATTACTGAGTGTGTGTTTTCCTTTGTCATCAAGTAAGCAGATCAAAGGCTTAGATGATTGCCATAGATCATAGACAATTTTTCTGTTTTCTTCATTTTCATCAGAGGTTGACATGAGGATCACAATGAGAGAAGAGACCTCTTGCAGGAAAGCAAGCTGCTGCTGGTGGTGCTTTGCATCTCCATGAAGATTGGTGAAGGTCACACAGTTGTCAAATCTGTCCTCATCTTCTTCCCTAGGAAAAAACCAGCACATTTCCACCACACCCTCCATCAAGAGACAGTCTTTGTTGCTTCCCTTGCAGTGTCGGTGAAAAAACACATCATGTTTTCGTTTACTGAGAAGACAGTTCATAATCTGAGATTTGGAAGCAATCAGACCATTTCCAACTCTAATGAAGGACACAATGGAGGTGGGTACATGACACATTTTCTGGTTGTTAAAACTGTACTTCTGTCCTTTAAGTGATTTACTGGTATGCTGCCAAGTCCTCCTAATTTGTTTGAAACACCAAAGAGGGAATTCAATTTGTGAAGTACAAGGATTAGGCACCAAAAGGGGGAGGGCAAATTGACAAATAGAAAGTTTGTCCAAAATATATTGTCTGGCAAAATCATCTGCACAGTGAAAAATTGCCATCTGGATATCCATCGGGTGAATATGAGGCCTGGGTTTAGTTCTAAAAGGACTATCATCATCATCAAAAAGGTCTTCATATGGATCAGAAGCTTCATTGTCCTGGTCAGAGGTGCTTGGATAAACCTGATATTCTGTGTTTTCTTTTTCTTTGCAAACCAGATATCTCAACCCATAATCGAGCATCAGTAGCTTTTGTAGGAAATAGAAAGGAAGCTCCCATTCAGCATTGGGCCGGTTTTTGTAGACAGAAGTCTTGTAGATCAGATGAAAGTTATCTCTGCCCATCCTCTTAGGGAAGTAGTGTTCTAGGCCTAGACGCTGAAGTAAATCTTGGAAAGCTCTATTTTCTTTCAAGTCATTTTTAATATTGTTTTTATCATATAGTTTACTACTCATTGCTTCTTCCTGCCTCTGCCTTTCTTCTAAAAACAGATCCTTTAGTTCCTGCAGTGCCTGTTCTGCTTGTTTGTATCTTTTGTCTATCATCTCCTCTGGTGACTCCTGTAATTCTGAGTGAATATTTGAGTATGACAGATCAAAAAGCTTCTCCAGGGATGTTTTGTAATGTGGATACTGCTCCTGGGATTTCAAGACCTGGAGGTCTTTTTCTTGTAAATATAGTAAGTCCTGTTCCCAGGTCTTGTGCAGATGTTCCTGTAATTTGGGCAAACAAAACTCAGTGTCTATTCCTTCATGCTTCAGAATCTCTTGGAGATTTTGCTTCCTTTCTTTTCTGAGCAGCAGTTCATCAGTGTTGAAGTCTTCAGTTGCCATGGCTGTGCAAAAAACATACACCACATTAGCTTTATTGTTTTCTGGCTTTAGAAAGTCTCAGCCAGACTTTATATCTCCTTCCTTAGTTTTTCCAACTTTTTTCTTGTTAACTTTTTCCTATGTATGTTTGTGTTTTTTTTTTTATGTTGAAGACATCATTGTATGTGTTTGAAACATAGATTGCATTTTGGTACTTGGTGAGTTACAACTTAGTGTCTTGATTTTTGAACTTGGCCTTAGAATCAATTGCATGAAAATAGTTAAGTTATGGGATGAAATTTGAAAAATTTACATGAGTTCCATAGCTTTTTTAAAACAAAGTGACACCACTGTTCAATTATCTTTCCTCTATTAGTTTCTGCAAAACCTGTGTTGACTGTTTACATTTTTATCTCTCTGCCACTCTTTTTAGTAATATATGTTTGCTGTACATATGATTACATTCATCATGGGGAGTTGCTACAAGCATACCACACATCTTAATTATTTTTACTTCACCTTCTCTTCTACTCCCTTAACCATTGAAATTATTTCCAGTCATTTAATTATCTTTAATATATGAGGTTTGGAAGCCAAGGCTATCCTATTACAAAGAGCAAAGAACTTAAATGAATAGTATCTCACCTGAGGGGTAGACATAAGGCAGAATTTAAGAGTGATAAACTAGTGTAATTAACAGAAGAAATCTCTAAGTAGGAAAGCATTCAGGAAATTGCATGTTTTCTCTCAACTGCATAAACATAATAAAATGAAGGAACAGAGATATATTTTAAAGATGAAAATAAAAAAGGGAGCTAAATTTAATGATTTGAAAACATATTACCTTGGTTATGCAGTATATGAATAAAATGTTAGTGTAGAAAAGATAAGCAAACATGGCCAAAGGAGTATTTGATAAAAAGATTAGTATGGCTGTAAGGAAGCCTAATGCTATTCATTAATACACTGGGAAAATAACCCAAAGGCATTTCAGAAAAGTTTAAACCTGACACTTCCATTAGGAACATGAACGCTATGCTCTTGAGGGCACAGAAATTTCCAGAGAGTAGTTCAAGGGAGTCAGAGAACTCCAGAATTTTCTGTTCCCTTCTGTGTCAGATCCTACATTCTGAAATCATACTTCCTGATTGACCCAGCTGTGTCTCCAGTTGTCCCTATGTTTGGTGCTGATCACCACTGTTGAAGATACCAGTGGGAGAAGAAAAAGATGGAGAAAGAGAGGAATGGAAAAGAAGAGAGGGAAGGAGGAAGGGAGGAAGGAAAGAGAAGAGAGGAGAGAAAGTTATGATTGGTATGTGGCATGGTTGTTGCTTGGTGCACATGTTTAGAACTTTGTTATTTAAGATGGGAGCTGCTGTTGAATCTTTAAGGAGTGAAGTCTAAGATGAATTCTTTAAGTCATTAGGGGTATGCCCTCAAGATGGATTAAAGTATTTTCTCCTGGGATCCTGGATAATATTATGAAATTGTTGTTATAAAAGCAGCAAGTCTGACTTCTTTCTCTATCTCTTCTTCCTAGTTGGAGACATAATTGTTTGTTCTTACATACAACCAATTGCTTCACAAGTACCTATTTTATAGTACTTTGCTTTTCAGTCTTGAACATTGTAAACTAAATAAACCACTTTTACTTTTGAAGTCAGAAGTTTTATATATATATATATATATATATATATATATATATATATACTAATGGAAAATAGCCTAAGATAGAAAATTGGTATCAAAGTGTTGGGTCATTATTATAATTGTACTTGAAGAGAAGCTATTTAGAACTGGTTCATGGGCATAAACTGGAAGAGTTTCTAGTAAAGGACTAAAATTATGTATGTGAATATTATAATCAATTCTAGTGAGTGTTCAGAAGATGAGAAAACAGTGAAATATCTTTAGGTATAAGTGAGGATGCTAGTGGAAATTGTAGTGAAGGTGATTCGTGTACAACCATGGCAAAGAATATAGCAACATTGTGTCTGTTCTTTGTGACTTTGTGGAAAGTATAACTTAAGAATGAGAAAACTAGTTTATTTGGAGAAACAGATTTCAAAAATATAATAGATTTTGGCATGGCTGTTACTAACTGCTTTTCACCAGATTGTGAGTGACATTTGGGACCAAAAAGAGCAGAGTAAAAAGATGGGAAAATTCATAGCCCAGTCAGGGAAAGAGCAAAACCATGTGCTTGGGACAAAGGATGTGTCAGTTGAGCCACCTTTTACTAAAAAGATAACCATGGAAAAGAGGAGCCCAGTACTGCAAATCAGGACAGCCTAAATGACAGCTGAAAGGAATCTCAGGAATCTTTGTAACCACCTTCCTAGAGGCCTATCCATCACATTTGTTGTAGAGACTTTCCAGGGCACACTCTGCACATCCAAACCAATTTGTGGTCTGGCTTACTGGCACAGTGCTCTGAGGTTTCTGTAGTCATGGCTCACATGGGCCTGGGCACAGCTCCTTCTGAAGGCAGGCTGTGGCATCATCAGCATAATATTTTGGCTGGTATAGAAAATACATTAGAAAATGTAGAACAACTGAGAAACACACTCAGTTATCTTCCTTGTATTAGATAAAGTAGCCAAACACATTCACTGGAAGATATTCTTTAATGAATGGTGATGGAAAAACTGGCTTTCTATATGCCAAAGACTAAAACTATACCTATACCTATCACCATACACTAAACTAAAGTCAAAATGGATCAAAGATCTAAATATTAAAACAGAAACACTAAATCTGCTATAAGAGAGAATAGGTAGAACTCTTGAAGACATAAGTGTAGGTGAAGATTTCATGAACAAAACCTTGATCACAAAGGAAATAATACAAAGAATCAATAATTGGGATCTTATCCTGTGAAAATTTTTTTGCACAGCAAAAGAACTCACAGAGTGAAAAGATAATGCATAGAGTGGGGAAATTTTTTTTAACAGTTATCCCTCAAAGAAGTAATATCTAGAACATATAAAAATGGAAAAAATTAAACACTCCCAAATTTTAAGACCCACATAAAAAATAAGCATCTGAAATTAATACACAATTCTGAGAGGATGAAATACAAATGGCAAATAAATATATGATAAAATGTTCAACATCAATGATGGAGGGTCTGTGCACTAAAGGAGCACTTCTCCCCCTCTTGGTGGGAGTGTAGGTTGGTACAACCACTGTAGAAATCAGTGTGGAGACTCCTCACAAAACTAGGATTAGGTATCCCATTTTACCTAGCTATTATCCTTCTGGGTATCTTTCCAGAAGAATTAAAAACATTGAACCACAGTGAAATATGCACACCCATTTTTATAGTAGCACAGTTTGTGATACATAAACAAATCTTGGAAACAACCCAAATGCTCATCAACCAAGGAATGGATGAAATTGTATTTTTTAATACCATGGAGTACTACTCAACCATAAAGAAGGATAAACTTGAGACATTTTATATAAATGAAAACAATTAGAGACTATACTTTTAAGTGAAATAAATTGGAAACACTTGTGCAAATATTGCATTGTTTGTCTGATGTGAGAAATAGAATGTGTAAATAAAGACTAAAGTATATAATAGGTATTGTGAAACAGGAAGAAATTGTTAAAGAGAAATGGGAACTAGGGAAGTGGGAGGAGGAAAGGAAATAAAGCAATAAAAGAAGGATTAAATGGAAAGAAAGCATTTGTAAATAAGGAGGGGAAGAAGAGTTGAAGGTGGGGGAGTGGACTGGGAAAAAAAGAGGAATCAGTATATATCTTGTACATGTACAAATTCCCTGTGACGAATGTGATCATTATGTATATCTAAATTGAACCAATAAGCTTAATACAAAAAAAGAAATAAAAAAGTAACAAAAAGTTTCTTATATAGAGGTATGACAAACTCTCAAGAAATATTAATAGGAGAGAAGTGTTACACAGCATATTTTGTTATCTTACCCTTTCTTTAAAATAAAAAGTAAATAAGAAAAAGAAACAATTTATCAATTTTGTCTGTACAGTTCAAATTAGGAATTTTTAGAAAATTCAATTAAGCAAACCTAGGTACAGTTGGTTTAAGTAGTAAATCAACCTAACATTTAATAATAAAGTAAAGCCAATTTTCAGATATATTTGCTAAAAAGTTAGCAGAGAAGGCAACATTCTTTACTGCTTTTAAATGTCCACTTGTTTTTCCTATTATCAGTCTGATTAAAAAGATTTTATAATTCAGCGTGAGCAATGTATCAAAAAGTGTACTTTGACTTAGTATAATTGTCTCACGTTTTACATGTTCTTTGACCTATTAGTCACAGAACCTCTCTCTACCTCTCTCTCTGCTTCTCATATACATATATATGAGAAAAGTTAATTATAAATACATATATATGTATAACAAAGTTAATTATAAATATATATATTTATAATTAACTTTTTTTGGTTCTATAAGAGAAATACATGAGTCTGCTTTTGGAAAAACAAAAAGGGGTAGGGGGAGAGGGAAAAATAAGGAAACTGAAATGCATTATGTACATATACCAACTCCCTATAGTGAATGTAATCATTATGTACTGTGAACATGTACTCATAAAAGTCATAAAAGGCCACTTCTATTAAAAAAAAAGACAAATGAAAAGATACTTCACAAAGGAAGATGCACAGTATGATAGAGACCACTACAAAGCAGCTCTGAGAAGCATTTAAAATTCATTAATTGGTTTTCTATGTTTACCTGTCTGTCTGTCCCAGGCCTAACCCCCTTTTCTGGAGATGGACAGCAGATTCATATTAAGTGAACATCTATGAATTACTCATCCTGGCTGAGGCCTCTATTAGTGTATGATGCTGGGATGTGTCACAGGACAAGATAAGGCCACAGCTTGAGAATGCCTGACTTCAACTCCAGTTAACAAACCAGAGATTATAGCTGCAGGCACCACACTCCTGCAATAAATGTCAACCTAGAGATAAGATAGTTCTCTTGATTGGTATAATTTACTACTTGAGAAAGTCTTTGAACTGACCCCCAAGGTCTTGATCAGTTACTGAGTTTTCCTCAGCATCCCCTTCCTTTATTTGAAAACAAAATATATGCAGGCTGCCTAGAGAAGTTCTTTGTCTCAGCCGTCCCAGAGTATCTCAACTTCTGCTAGAGGGTTTTGATCCTCCCAGAACCCTAAAATCATACCATTTGTCTCTTTTATTTAAGCCACCACCATCCACTTTTTGGGAAGTTGTGGGTCTGGTCAGTCTGCTATACAAATGGTCAACAACTATGAGAAAATGTTCTATATCTCTAGCCTTTAGAGAAATGTAAATTCAAACAATGCTAAGATTTCATATTGCTCTGGAAAGAATGGCAATCATTAAGAAATCAAACAATAACAAATGCTAGAGTGGCTTCAGTAAAAAACAAATCCTCATATATTGTTGATGTGACTGTAAACTAGTACAACCATTATGGAAATCAGTATGAAGATTTCTCAAATAATTGAAATTAGAAATTCCATATGACTCAGTGATCCCTCTTCTAGGCATCCTTCCCATAGAACTTAAGACATTATACTACAGTGACACATGAACACTAAAATTTCTGGCAGCACAATTCATAATGGTTAAATTCTGGATAAAGAAAATATGCTAACTTTGCAGATGAAGAAATACAAATGGCAACTAAATACATGAAGACGTTCAACATCACTGGTCATTCAAGAAATGCAAATTAAAACAACATTCAGATTCCATCTCATTCCAGAAAGAATGGCTGCCATCAACAAATCAACTGATAACAAATGCTGGCAGGGCTATTGGGAAAAAGGAACACCTCCACTGCTGGTGTGAATGTAGACTGGTGTGGCCACTGTGGAAATCAGTGTGGAGATTCCTCAAAAAACTAGGATTGGAAGTCCCATTCAATCCAGCTATTCCCCACCTGTGTATTTCCCCAGAAAAATTGAAAATGTCATTCCATAGTGATACATGTGTACCCGTGTTTATAGAAACACAATTTGTAATAGCTAAATCTTGGAAACAAACCACATTCCCATCAAATGCAGAGTGGAAAAAAAAAGATGTATTTTTATACAATGGAGTATTACTCAGCTATGAAAAAGGATAATCATGAGGCTTTTATAGATAAACGGTGGCAACTTGAGACCATACTCACAAGTGAAATAAATCAAACTCACATTTATAAATATCACATTGTCTCCCTAGCATAAAAATAATAAAAATAAAAAACTGAAAGAGTAATAAGATCCAAAATGTACAATAGAAATTGTAACAAGCAAGGGAAAGTCCTCAAAAAGAAAGAACAACTGGGATTGGGGAAAGGAATTAAGGAAGAAAGGAAAAGATTATATTATGTATACATATATAAATGTATGTTGGTATGCATATGTATGCAAGATAGATAACTATCCTTCTAATCTCTGTTTGTTCATCAAAAAGAAAATCTTGTACTGTTATTGTTTGATTAATTATTTTTGTGCTGAGATCTTGTAATCTGAACATCTACTTCTAAGATAACAATATGCAATATATTAACTAGTTTTAATTTCCTACTGCTTTTTGAAATTCTGTATCCTTTCTGTCCTTTTTTCTGTTTTGTATTTTAAAATAAAAAATGTTTTATATATATATATATAGTAATACTTATTGACTATAAGGAATGACATATTAAAGACATTTGTAGAAAACAGATGCACTTGGAAAATACAATGTTGAGTGAAATAAACCAGATACACAAGTTTACGTACTATAGTGTACCTCTCATTTGAGTGAGGCAAAGGACAAACAAAAATAATAATAAAGGGTAAATAGAAGGGGATGAGGCAGTGGATCTCTCTTGCAATAGGAAAGTGGTCCAAGAAAATAAAGGTTAGGGATGAGGAGAAGAGAAAGGGGAAATAAGTAGAATAAAGATATGTCATGTACAGGAACCTAGTAACCTGAATGAATGTAAGCATTATATGCTATAACATGAGCTAAGATTAATAATATCAACAAGAATGAAAACTGTGATACAGCAGTTAGAGGAGGAGGAAGCGTGGAGGGCACGGGAAGATTAAAAGAAAACAGGCTGTAGCTACCCACACCCCAAGATGGTTGTAAACTGCATGTACTGGAAACATTTATGAATAAAATTTTAAAAATTAAAGGAAGAAAAAGAGCTCACTGCAAAGAATCTTATATGACTTAGCTAAGATATATATTTCTTTTTTTCTCAGAAACTTATAACAGACCAGACAGATTCTTTAAATTCTTGTTCTTTGACAAAAAAAAAGGATTAGTTAAACGATTTTCCTCACAGATCAATAGAAAATGTCCCAGGTAATGCAATCAAATATTATTAAGGTCCTCCCCTCCATTCTCTTAAAATTTGAACTACCATCTTCCTCACCTTACATAAAATTGCTCCTTACTGACCTATTCAATAATCTTTTGACCTTAGGAAAAATACTCTTTGATTTTTCTTTCCAGTGTTCCCTTCTTAATTGTATTCTAGACTGGTTGATTCTTCTGAATGAGAGCAACCAACCTTCTGCCTTGGCTTAGAGATATTTGTAGCTCTAGTGGTTGTATTAATCTCCCTATTACAATAATCCTCCTTGTTACAATAATTATTTCTTGCCCATTTAAATTAAAACACTTTCTCTTCCAATATCTGCAGTAATTCTTTATAACAAAGATCATGACAAATTTATATTTGTGTTCTTAACATAACTTAATCTCTGTGTCTCTGACTGCTTCTTATGACTATTTGCATTGATTTCTGTTTCTATTTCCATCTTCACTTCTGTTGTTATAGCTTTCTGTCTGCCCAATTTCCCATCTTCACCTACTTGCCTCCTTGAATTTCTTGTTCTCAGTTTGCTCCAGAGAGACCTGCACGGAGAGCTGGTTCTTTCACCAGGGTTGGCAGGATGTTGACTCACAGGTTCAGCTCAGGTGCGGACTGTTGACATATGTAATGGCCTGAATGTATTTTCATGTCAGGAAGTGAAACACTGGTTTCACTTTCCAAGTGCCATTTAAAATTTTTTTTAAAAAATTAAATTTACTGGTATGGACAGCTATTTCTTTTTTTTCCCTTTAAGATTTTTTAAATTTATTTTTTAAAATTTTATTTAAGGAGGAAAAAAAAAGCAAAACAGAAAAAAGGGAAGAAACAATAAAGAATTTCAAAGAAAAACAAAAAATAAACAGTAAGAGATCACTAGTTGATAAATTACATATTGTCTTCTAGATATAGTTGTTCAAGTTACAAAATTAAAGCATACAAAGTGGACATTCAAACAGTGAGTTCTGTTCAATGGTCCAACAAAAACTTAGCAACATGGTTATCAATCCTACACACTTAAACATACATGCAGTTATAACTTTTAGAGCCCTTTTTTTCCCTCCTTTTGCTTTTCAAGTCCATTATCTGTTTAGTTATATAGTGTTTCAGCTTGCTCAGTACCTTACTGATTTATTTTGTTGTTATTTACTTTTTATTTATTTTAATTTTTTATTATTTTGAAGGTAGCAAAATACAACAGAACAAAGCCAACTGAGACAGTGCAGTGAAACTGGTACAGAAACCCCTAACAGGTTACTGACATAACAGTAATAGGCACTACAGTATATCCTGTTATCTTCACAACAGTTGTTCTTTCAATCAGGTATAGCCAAATCAAAGGAAATACAGGACATTCTAGAACTTATCAAAACAGAACATTGAATAGAACATTAATCAGAACAAAGCAAAACAATGATAACAATATTTGCCTTTAAAGAGATGGTAGAAGGAAATCCCCCCTATTTACTACATTGCATATGGTCAACCTCTCAAAAGATGTCTAGATCCTTGGCTCTCACTTGCTAACAGGGGTGGAGGGGAGTTTGATTCGCAGCCCACGAGCCGGTAGGTTCATGGGAGCCACTGAGTGATTCTTCTTCTGCCTCATGAGAGGGCGGGCAAATTGCCTTTCTGTGCTGCACCTTGAGTCCCTCCGTGGTCGGAGCTCTGGGGCTGCTGGTTCTCCTGGACAACTATTTCAAAGAAGACAAGAGACATTATGGTATCCACTGTTGATTTCCTGTTGTCTTGTTTTGAAGTCTTGAGTTGCTTGCATTGTTATATTCTGATTTGTTTATTCTGTTTTATCTTATTCTCCTTAAAATAAAAAGTAAAAATTAAATTTATTGTTACAATGTAGATACATAACAATCCCACTCATCATAGGGAATTTGTACCTGTACATAGTGTATCTTGATTTCTCTTTTTCCCATTCTCCTCCTCTCCTTTTAACCCCTATGATTTATTTCACTTAACATTAAGGTCTTAAGATGTGTTAATTTTCCTACAAAAGACTCAACTTTATCTTTATGGCAGAATATTACTCCATGCTGTATAAATACCACATTGACTTCCTTTATCCATTTGTGTATAAATTTACCTATTAGGGTTGTGCCACTATAAATATGGGATTTCATGTATCACTGTAATGAAATTCCTTTGACTCTTTCAGGAAGATACCCAGAAAACATACTTCTGGGTCATATGGAATTTCTAGTTTCAGTTTTTTTTTTTATTAATCTCCATAGCGATATAGTGGTTATACTAGTTTACATGTCTAACAACAATGTAGACGGGTTCATTTTCCTCAAAATCTTTAGCATTTGTTGTTCTTTGAGTTCATGCTGTAGTAAGATTTCCATCTTTCTGGAGTAAGATGAAATCTCAGTGTTTTGATTTTCATTTCTATGATGGAAAAACATGCTGAACATTTTTCTTCCTTTCATACTTTTTTTTTTTTTTGGTACTGGGGATCAAACTCAGGACCTACTGCTTGCCAGGCAGGCCATTATGTCACTGAGCTAAATCTCTGTATTTATATGTCTTTTGAGAAATATCTATTCATTTCAATTGCCCATTTTTTGACTGGGCCTTTTATTTTGGGAGGACCTAATTGTTTTGATTTTTTAAAATGTATTCTAGATATTAGTACTCTGTCCAAGGAATAGACACTAACATTTGTGATCATTGTATAGATTGTTTCTTCATTCTGTTGGTTGGTTCTTTTACTTTGCAGAAGTTTTTAAATTTGATATAATCTCATTTGTTTCTTGGTGATACTTTTTCTACAACTGGGGTTCTGCTGCCCAAAGTAGAAGTTCTGGTGGTGAACACAGAACCTTGGCCACTTGGGTTAATTCTACAGTGAGTCAAGACTGACTCATAGCTACAAGGACAAGCACTCTCAGGGATATACCAAGGTGCATGGTGCTGATGGAAGTAATGTGGGCTAAAACCCAGCCTGTTCACTGGGATACAGATTTTTTTTCTGGTACTGGGGTGGGTCTAGAACGCCATATGCAAGCATGGTCTGATGATACTTGTGCTACCCTAACGCAGGGTGCAAGTGCAGGTGGCATAGAGGACGAAAAAGATTATTTGGAATGGGACTTAGTTCAATCATAGAGGCCCTGAGGAGTTTTCCCCATTTGGGAAACTACCAGGAGATATGAAGCCCCAAAGCTGAGAAATTACTTAGAATATCAGTGTAAGAGTAAAGAGCAAGAGAAAAGTGGTTTGGACAAGGAGCTGTCTCAAGGCTAAGCAGTTTTTCTTGGGCAAAGGAGAATAATGGCCAGACATACCATGCTTCACTAATTCAAACTGCTTGTTGTTTAACAATTTGATTCTCACACAACCTGTATGCTTTAACCCATAGCTTAATTATTTACTTCTCAGGGAGCCTGTGTGCTTTTGCCCTGCAATTTAATTATTTGCTTCTCACAGAGCCTGTGTACTTTTGACCCACAATTTAATTATTTGTGTGATTTGCCCTGTATTTTAAACATTCGCCCTTCACAGAGCCTATGCCCTTTTGTTCCACAGTTTAACTGTCCACTCTTTGGCCAAGCCCCCCTCCCCCCACTACCCACCTTTGGGGAATTAGCTGTGGAGACAATCCATTGTCCTAAGACTACTGTTATGTTGGGAAGCACCTGAGTCTCCCAGCTGCAGGGCAGGGTGTGGGGGTGGGGAGGCTACACAGTCTCAGATATTTCCCAAACCGACTCCAAGGCTAGAACCTACGCAGCAAAATCTCAAGTCTGTTCCACAAGCACAAGGGCTTCCACTTAATGCCTGAGCCTAACTGGACTCTCCATGTGTAAGTTCTAGCCTGGGTAAAGGGCCTTCAGTTTTTACTGCGTGCTTGGTCTCATCACAGTGGGCTTGGCACTGGCCTCTGTGACAAAACCCTGCACTAGCTAGAGTTTATGCCTTGGTCTTCTATGTGTAGTAAAGTTCTGTTTTCCTCTGTGCCATCTAATGTTGAGGGACTGGTGGTGAAGCTGTCCTAACACAGCTCAGTTTTGTGGCTCAGTCTGTGTATACTGGCTTGCTAATAGGAGGCATGGAATTTTCCCCAGAACTGGTTTTTTTTTTTTTTTTTTGCTATGCCTGGGGCTGGTTTTATTCTCTCTCCATCCTCAAAGCAAGAGGCACTCTTCCACACTGGGCTGTTTGGCACTGGGGGAAGGAAGTTGCAATCAACTGTTTAACTCCTACTTTCTTCAATGCACCTTTTTCCTTTGTTACAGAAGAAAAGACATTATGGAACTTTAGTTGATATGCTTATTCTGTGTTTGCAGTTTGCTGCATATGTAGCTGTTCGATGTGGTTTCTCAGTGGGGAAGAATTGATCAATGAATTTATTTAGCATCAGTCTTGCACCATATCCTTTATTCTTTCTTTTTTTTTTTAGTTTATTGTCACAGTTATGATAGAAAAAGATCATCAAAATGTATCAATAAGGTATGTAAAAGATAGCACTATTCTAACAGTATGATACAGTTTTGATTATACACAAACACCACTGCATAAAGCAGTTTTTATTGTAACATTCTTTGTGCTTAAATTGCAGAAGTTTTGAACTTTAATACAAAAGGAATATAATAATAAATAAAAGTCAGGTGTGGCTATTTTTTAAGCTGGTAAAGAAATTTGCATGCCTAATATATATCAGGGATTTTTTTGAATGGTGTTGCCACATGACATGAAGGGAAGATAATATGACTATGGATAAGTAAAGACCCACTCTCAAATTGTCCATTCCAGAGATTATAGGACAGTTTAATTCACACAAATGTCAGTGGTCTACAATTTGTGGTAGAGAACAAATTTTAAGAGGTAGGGTTTCTTTTCTTTTTTTTCTGTAGTAGAAAAAAATACGCTTATCTTTTCCTTTGAATTATCAGCAATTTCTTGCATGTCTGTAAGTAATTTTTGCACAATAAAGGAAATGTACTTATCTCCTGTTGTGAACTATCAGCAATTTATTGCATGTTTGTAAGTACTCTTTTCAGAGGTCAATGTATGTCTTCTTTCCACTTGCAAGGTTTTTTCTTTTGAACTTTTGAAGAACTTTTTTAGAGTACTCCAAAGCTCAGTGATCATTTGTAGTTTTTTTGTAAAGTATTACTGAATGAAGATTAAACAAATATGAGAGAAATGTCGAGTAAATCTTTTCCATGGATAAATTTTAGAAAATGCAATTATAGAAAATTATTTCTTTTCTCGTGTAGGCTGGTGCATAATTTGTGAAATTCAATTAAGTTGACATATAGACTCAATTCATGAATGGGACATTAATAATAAAAACATGTTTTTGTGCAGAAAAAATTTACATATTTTTTTGTCCTGAAAAATATTTTCTTAATAGAATTTACCTTGCTCTATCCACTTACCCATATATCTCCCTCTTTCTGTGTATCTTCGTCTTCCATTTACATGAGCTTCTAACCCTCTGAATTTCAGAGGCATAAAAGTCTTAACACTGTCACTAATATTATTCACAGTGCAAAATTATATTTTATTGAAAAATGGTAACAATTTTAGGTAATTTTATTGAAGACAGAATAACTATATATGTATTTGAACAGCATCAATAAATTTTTTTCTAATCAGATGTTTATTGTAATGCTGACTCCTACTGTGACCAAAATTTATTCATTCTCTTCTACCTTTCAACACTGCAATTTTTGTGACTTTCTCATTATGGTTCACAATACTGCCACTTGCTCAGGATTTAAAATTTCAAATCATGAGTTGATTGTTTTACTCCTCTTTCTTTTTTCCCCTCAAATTCTGGAAGATTTACATTAAGTCACTCAAACTTAAGAGTTCTCTCATGCATTTGCTGCTATCTGTTGACAGTGATCTGGAAACATCTCTCTATTTTTCATAATACAGACCTTATGTTGGTACCTCAATAACCATTATTTGCATTTTTTTCACTTTATTCCTAGTCGTTTAGATATAAATTCTTCAGGTAAGTAAATTATTAAAGTAGCTCATTTACCTTTTTATTTTTGTTGCTTAACATAAAAAAAACTTTCGATAGTTGTATTTCCCAATTTTTTACTGCAGCACTATTTTTATTAGCTGTGTTCTATAACTTTTGGTGCACTTTGTTTCAGTTTTAGGTTTATTGAAGGTCCAGGCAGTGCCACACATGGGGTCATGCTCCACCTAGCCGCCTGGGTCCTGGAGGTTCTGGGCTCCACCCAGCCAGGAATAGGGCCCCAGTTCTGCACTGCACAGGTTCATCTTCACTAGCTGTACAGAGGATCTGAACTCTGCCCAGCCCAGTGACCCAGCACAATCTATCAGGGGAGGGCCTGGCCAGCCTCACTGGTCACAGAGGTACAAAGCCCAGCCCAACCCAGAACCCCAGAGCTGCTCATGAGGAAGCTATGAGTCTCAGAGAATCTGAGCTTTGCCCATTAGAGCACAAGGCCTCAGCTCCATAGTTCAGTGGTGTGACCCAGCTAGTCATGAGGTGGAGGCCAGAGGTGCTGAACTCCGCCAAACCAGGAGCAAGGACCTGGCACTGTATGCTGAGCATGTGCTCTGGCTAGCTGTGTGCTCCAGAGACTCTGAACTCCTCCTAGCCAGAGGTGAGGTCTGAGTGGTGCCACACTCAGGGTTGTGCTCCACCTAACTACCTGGGTCCCAGAGGCTTTGAACTCTACCCAGCCATGTGCTAGGCCATAGTGACACACTGGGGGTGTGTCCCTACTAGCCACCTGGGTACCAGACATTCTCAACTCCACTCAACCAGGTCCTAGGCTCCAGCAACACACTCCTGGAGTGTGTCCCTGCTAGCAACAAGAGGATCCAAATTCTGCCCAGCCTAGCATCTCAGAGCAGCCCAGTATAGTACATCAGGGGTACACCTGGCCAGCCTCACAGGCCACAGAGCACAAGGATCCAGTGCTATAGGTTGGGAGTGCACCCCAGCTAGCCACAGGGATATTGGAGGATTGAAACTATGTGCAGTGCAGTGTTCTAGTGCAATCCATCAAGAGAGTGCCTGACCAGCCACATGGGTCCCAGAGGAAAGTGACAAAATGAAGAAGCATGAGGCGGTCTCAGTGATCCAACCCACTGAGAACAAATCCAAGAGACACTGAAATGTAAAACACTGAAAACTGTACTACAGAACTTTCCTAAATGATAGCAAATGAGGTAAAGAAACAACATGAAGCTATAGAGGAAATCAAGTCCACAATAATTTCTCAGGTAAAAAATGAAATGACAAATGTTATGAAAGAAATTGCTGTGTATATCTAAAGAAGATGTAAATAAAAAATAGAAGAACATAAGAAAATGATGGAAGCCTTGAAAGAACAATATAAGACATAGTTAGAATGCATGAAACATTCAAAGGGATACTCAAGAAATTAAAAATACCATTGAAAGCTGGCAAAACTGCTTGAATGAAGCTGAAGATAGACTCTCAGACCTTGAAGACAGGATGGAAGATTACAACCATGAAAGAAAAGATCTCTTAAAAATAGTAAAGAACCAGAAAACAACAATTCAACAGCTGCAAGATGACGCAGAGAAACAATATAAGATTGATAGGTGTCAATGAAAAAGCAGGGATCAACACAAATGACCCATGAAGACTACTTGAAGAAAAAATAACAGAAAAATTTCCAAAAATGGGAAGAGAATCTGATATGCAGATAAGTGAGGCACACAGAATCCCAGTTAACCATAACCAAAATAAATCTTCACCCAGATATATAATAATTCAGATATCAGAAATTCAGCACAAGAACAGAATACTAAAAGCTGTCAGAGAAAAGAAATAGATCACTTATAAAAGAAAGCCTATCAGAATCACGGCAGACTTCTCAACACAAACCTTCAAGTCAAGAAGAGCTTGGAGTTAAATATTTCAGCTCCTGAAAGAAAACAACTTTCAACCTAGATTGATGTATCCTGGAAAACTATCTTTGAAAATAGGTGGAGAAATAAGATACTTCCATGACAAAGAATAACTGAAGAAATTTATGGCCACCAAACCAACACTACAAAGAGTACTGAAAGACATTTTAGAAAGAGACAAAGATAACTACAATCCCGAGAACAACAACAAAAGGAAACCACTAAGCAGGGCAAACAATTAAACAGAAAAAGTAGAAACCAACAGAGAAGATAACATGACAGTAATAAGTCAGTACTTATCAGTTATATCCATCAATATAAATGCTCTCAACTCACCAATAAAAAGAAACAGACTGACAGAGTGAATTAAGAAACAAAATCCAACAGTATTCTGTGTACAAGAAACACATATAACTCAAAAGGAAATTCATAGACTAAAAGTCAGAGAATGGAAAGCAATATTCCATGCAACAGGATCTGAGAAAAAAGCAGGGGTAGCTATTTTATTTGTAGACAATGTGAAATTCAAACTAAGAATAATCCAAAGAGATAAAGAAGGTCACTACATACTTGCTAGGGGGAAAACTTGAAGAGGAAGAGATTACAATCATAAATATATATGCACCAAATGTGGGAGCACTCAACTATGTAAGATAAATTTTAATAAATATGAAAAACCAAATAAGCAATAATACAGTTATAGCAGGGGACCTTAATACCCCACTGTCACAAAGAGACAGATCAACCAAACAAAAAATCAGCAAAGAACAGAACTAAATCAAACTTGTGAAAAAATGGACCTAGTAGATGTATACAAAGTATTCCACCCAACCACATCAGAATACATATTCTTCTCAGCTGCACACAGGTCATTCTCAGTTTTAGGTTTATCTCAAAGTAGTCTGTCAATTTTCTTTTCAATTTGTTTTTGACCCTTTGAGTTTTCAGAAGCATAACATTTAATTTTCATGTATTTATAATTTTTACAAGATTCCTCTTGTTACTGATTTATTTATATTTTATACTTTTGGGAACATAAAAAATACTTGATATAATCTGTGTCTTCCTCCATTAGTAAGCCTTGTTTCGTGTCCTATCATGTAATCTATCTATCTTGGAGAAAGTTTTGTATGCATTCAAGAATATAAAAAAATGAAAGATAGAAATTAAGAGTATAATATTCTGCAGGAGAAATACTTAAAGAGGTACACATTCAAGATGAGAATTAGAGTAAAATTTAAAAATAGTAAATGGTAATGTTAAATAGTGTGAATAGTTAAATAGCATGGGTCAAATTAAATGTTAAGTGAAGTAAACCAGACACACAAGCTTACATACCATATTGTACTTCTCATTTTAGTGAGGCAAAGTACAAATAAAAAATAATAAAGGATGGATAGAAGAGGACAAGACAATGAATCTCTTGTAGTAGGAAAGTGGACCAAGTAAACAAGGATAAGGGATGAAGAGAAGGGGAAGGGAAAATAAGTAGAATAAAGATATGCTATGTACAGGAGTGTAATAACCTCAATGAATGTAATTATTGTATGTCATAACATGAGCTAAAGTTAATAATATTAACAAGAATGAAAATTGGAATAGTGAAATTAGAGGAAGAGGGAGAGAGGGAGGAGAGGGGAAGAAGATTTTAAAAAGAAGAAACAAACTGTACCATCTGCATGTACCCACTTTCCAAAGTGCTATAAACTTCATGTACTGCAAGAGAGCATGAGTAAAATTTTTTTAAGTTAAAACAAGAAAAAGGATTCAATGCAAAGAATCTCATATGATTTAGCTAAGATATATGATTCCTTTTTGTTTTCTCAGAAGGTTATGATTATCAAACATAGAGAGTTAAAATTCCCATTTTTGATTAATAAAAAATTAGCTGAACTATTTATCCCCACAGATCAATAGACAGTTGTCCATCTTAACTCAAACAAACATTAGTTAGGCTTTTTTTCTCCATTCTCTTGAAATGGAACCTACTATCTCCCTCACCCTACATAAAACTGCTTACTGACATATCCTAATAATCTATTGACCTTAGGAAAACGTTTGCTGATTCTCCAAGTATCCCAGTTGCATTCTAGTCCTAGCCTAGTTGATTCTTTCTTGTTCATTAGAGAAAACAAACAAACAAACAAAAAAACCACCTTTCCGCCTTGGCTTAGAGATACCTGTAGCTCTGTTGGTTGTAGTATTTTCTCTCTTGTAATAGTTCCTCTTGTTATGATAATTTTTTAAAATAAAGTTTGTTTTGGCTTACTTAGGGATTTCTTTTTGTTTGATAATTTATGTTATCAAAATTTTTCATGACTATTTAAGTTAAAACACTCTGTCTTTTCATATCTGTAGAAATGTTTTATAACAAAGATAATGACAAATTATTTATGTTCTTAACATGTCTCAATCCCTGAGTCTCTGACTGCTCCTTATGACTATTTCCATTGATTTCTGTTTCTGTTTACATCTCCACATCTGTTGTTGTAGCTGTCTACCCAATTTTCCATCTTCATCTACTCACCTTCTTGAGTCTCTTGTCCTCAGTTTGCTCCAGAGAGACCTGCACGGAGAGCTGGTCCTTTCACCAGGGTTGTCAAGATGTTGACTCACAGCTTCAGCTGAGGTTCTGACTGTTTATGTAAGAAAGGGCCTCAATTTATTTTCATGCCAGAAAGTGAAAAACTGGTTTCACTTTTTTAAGTATTGAAAAATATTATTAGGGTTTATTATTTTAAGTCTTGTATAACAATCTATGTATATTGATTGGTGATAGAAGTCATGGAGATTTTCCCAACAGTTTTCTAACATGGCAGGTCTTGTACTAGGTTTCATTTTTAAGACTTGGATTTCTATTTCCCTCCTTCGAGCAAGAGGCATTCTTGTGGGAGGGAAGCTGCACATTGAATTTAGATTTATACCTACCTTACTTCTTGCCTTCTTCAATGCTTCTTTATGTTTTGTTACACAGAAATAGGCATTATGGCACTTTGCCTGATACCCTTATGTCTTGGTTTTGTACTTTGTTCCATACACAGTTGATCAACCAGGTTTGTCAGTGGGGAAAAATTGATTGAAGAATTTATTTAGTAGCAATCTTGACAGCCTTTTTTATTTTTTTATTTTTGCTTTTTAATATTTATTTATTTATTGTTTTTAGTAACTTTATTGTCACATGATAATTATGGTACAAAAAAAGATCATTGACATGTGGCCCAGACCAACAAAGGCAAGGATCCCATCCAGAGAACCAATAAGGCTCCAGCACATGAGCACACATGCCCCTGTGGGGGCACACACACCAGCGGTTGCTAAGTTAGGCAAACCAGCACTGTGGTTCCACACACAAACTTGCAGAGCAGAAATGGGCAGGTGAGGTCACAATCCTTTTTTTTTTTTTTTTTTAATCAAAGGACTAAGGGAGAACTCCAGAAATGCAACACTGGTCCCAACCCCATTCAGCGGCCATGGTTAGTTCTATTCCCAGCACAAATCCCACTGCAAACTTGGCTGGAGTACACAACATCTTTCTGCAGTCCAACTGGGACCTACAACACAACTGTGAACAACAGAGGAATTTTGCTGCATTTATTTTTCTGTCTGGTTGGGGTCTTTTTTGGTTTAGTATGTATGTATGGTTTAGTTCAGTATGAATCTTTTGTTTTTTATGGTTATTTTGTGTTCTGATTTTTTCTTTTTCCTTTTTTGTTTTTTCTCTCTTTCATGACTTAGATTTATTACTTTCCTTTTTGTTTTCTTCTACTCATCTTCTTACTCTTTTTCAGCTATCTTTCTTGATTTTATAATACTTTCATGTGACTAAACCTTGTCTCTTCTCTTTCTGGTTCATTTCAATATTCCTCTGCTTTCTCTTCAATTCTTTGCCCCCTGTGTCCTCCAGTTCCCTTAACTTAGGTGATCACCCTCTGCCCTCCAGCCTACTCCTGTTATAGTGGACCTCATTCACCTTCCATCTTGCACCTATCACTCTTACACCCCCAACCCTCACATCAGGGTACATTCCCTCCACTAAAGGGAAAATCTTTACATACAAGTTCCGGGTGTATCCTGGGTTCTGTTATAAAACTGTAGAATTTGCACGTATGGTTAAAGGTATCAAGTTAATAGTTAACACAGTAGCCAGGTTGTGCCTGGGACTGTTATTATTGCTAACTGTATTACTTTAACCAGGATGTCATAGTTAACACAGTAGCCAGGTTGTGCCTGGGACTGTTATTATTGCTAACTGTATTACTTTAACCAGGATGTCATACCTGTTATTATCAGTCTTTCTTCCTTGTATGACAATGGTGTGACTGTATGGGGTCTGTACCATCACCACACAGTCTACTACTAAAGGACTGGGTGCTGAGCCAAATAGGTAACTATTTCTCATCCTCAGTGAATTCAGAAAGGCAGGTTCTTGGTATAGATACAAAGACTAAGAACCAGAATCAGAACTAAGAACTAAGAATCAGAAGCCAACCCATGAATGTGCTTAACTATTGCAAAGAAATTGAGTTGTGCCATGCATATTATCAGACTATAATGCAAAAAGACAAAAAGGAAATAGGAAGCAAACATTTAAACAGGAAAAGGAACTGGGGAAGAGAAGTGGAAAAAAAAAGAGAATAGAAGGAAAAAATGGAAACAAAGCATTTGTTAAATAAAGAACAAAAGAACTGTTGAGTTAAGTGGAGGGAAAGGGGTTAAAAAGAAGAATCAAGAGATATATGTACAGGCTCAAATTCCATGGAATGAATATTATCATTATGTACTTTGAAAAGGTACCAAATATTAATTTACAAAAGGGACAGAAAATATAGAGTATCTCATCTACTATCTGGCACCTAACTACTCTTCTAAACTTGAATCTTACATTTTCAATTTTTTTCTGAGTGTTACATATATATCAGACAGGCAATGTGCCAGCGTCATAACAAGGTTCGAGGGAGGCACATCTCATGCATATGGCATGACTACCAAGTCATCACACTCGTGAACCAAAGGATCTATCATACAATGTTTTGCTTCTGACTCAAAATCAACTATTTGGAATGATTTTTACTATAATTTTATTCTGCAAATCACTTTTAATTTCTCTGTTCTTACAGATACTAATGCCATTTTCTCTAATCACCATGGTTTAAAAACAGAAAATCAGCTTTTACTTCTTTATCCTTTTTCTTTCCTCAGTGTTATCAGTCATCAAGTTCATCCTTGATGACTCCTCATCATTTATCCTCTACCCTTTTCTTTTTCAGTGCCATCGTCATTCTTGTTGTTTTGGTACTCTGCTCAATTATGCTCATGTTATTTCCATATTTTGGTATTTTGTTAAACATGCAAGAAATTTAATGCATTTTGTACCCCACTAATTAGGAATCTTCCAAAGTTAAGTTTTTGAAATCAAATTTAATAAGCTTAAATTTCCTAGTTGGGTGTTCTAAGAAAATCAGAAGAGATCCTAGTGCTCCTGTATACCTTCCCACAGACTCTTCATCATCGCCACTGTCATTTTAGTTTCTGTGAGGACTACATGCTTCTTACATCTAATAGTGAAAATAAAATTTCCAGCACTGCAATCTAATAGCACTAAGGTAAAATTTGATAGTGCATGGAATCGATTCCTTGAAAAATAATAAGCTTTCAGAAATAAGAAAATTTATGACTTGACAAAAATAACAAATGCTGGTGTGGCTGTGGGGAAATGAAGAGACTCTTCTACATTGTCAAATGTAAACTAGTAGGACCACTATGGAAATCAGTATGGAGATTCCTAAAAAAACTAAATATAGAAATTCCATGTGACCCAGCTATGCACTTCTAGGTACAATATCTTCTCAAAGGAGTTAAAAATCATCATATTACAGGGATACAAATATACTAATGTATATAGCAACATAATTGATAATTAGACACACTGTATATGTCCATCAATAGAGGAACTGATAAAAGAATGATATTCACAAACAAGGCATGCTGCTCTGAAATAAAGAAAAATAGACGTGTCCTTTGTAGTAAAATGGATGCACTTTGAAATCATAATGTTTAGTGAAATAAATCAGACTTACAACTTAAATATAATGTGGCCAGGCATATGCAGCCGCTGCTTACATCTCAGTGACAAGAGCAATCAGGAGAGGGTGGAGGTTCCTTGCCAGCATGCTTCAGAGGAAACGTGCCCAACAGGGAAGGGGGCTGAGACCTGCACCGTAACCTGTGTGGAGGAAGCCAGGGCCATGACAGGAGAGAGAGGCAAGAGGAGGCGCCAAGCCCAGAACCCTGAGAGCACTGATCCAGGAGTGGGAAAAACAAGGGAGACTGAGGGCAGCAAACACGCAACATCAGACATGGCTTCAATGGACATTAAGAGATATCTTCGAGACTTTGTAGACAAGCTCAAAACTGAAATATTAAATCAGATAAAGCAAGATATGAGTAGAGTAATAAAAGAAATGCTCTTAGGAAGCATCTCTCAGGAAGATACAGATGGAAGAAGGGAGGAACACAAAAAAAGGAGAGAAACATTCGATAAAGAATATAAAGAAAATGTAGAATACATGAAGCAGATTCAAAGAGACTACCAGGAAATTAAAAACTCCATTGAAAGCTGGCAAAATGCCTTAAAAGAAACTAAGGATAGACTATCAAAACTTGAAGACAAGTTTGCAATGTGTGATCATGAAAGGAAAGACCTCTTAAAAATAACAAGGAAACAGGCAGTAACAATACAAAGGATAGAAGATGACAAGAGAATCTACAATTTAAGAATAAGAAACATGGATGAAGAAGCAGGAATACATACGGGCAAATTTCAAAGGCTATTCACAGAAATAATTAAGGAAAACTTCCCAAGCATGGGAAAAGAAAATGACATTTGGTTGTGTGAGGCATACAGAACTCCAGCCACCTACAACCAAAACAGATGTACACCCAGACATATAATAATCAAGATGCCAGAAATTCAATATAAAAACAGAATATTAAAAAGCCATCAGAGAAAAGAAACAGATTACCTATAAAGATAAGCCCATCAGAATCATAGCTGACTTCTCGACACAGACCATCAGGTCAAGAGGAGCTTGGAGTGAAGTATTCAGAGCCCTGAAAGAGAATAACCTCCAGCCTAGATTGATGTACCCTGCAAAACTGTCACTAGAAATTGATGGAGAAACAAGATGCTTCCATGACAAAGAGGAACTGGGGGAGTTTGTAACCATCAATCCAACCCTACAGAGAATACTGAAGGACATTCTAGAGATGGAAAAAAATAGCAGGATTTTAGAAACAGTGGCAGAAAGGCCTCAATGAGTGAGGCAGGCAGTAGAATGAAGGAGAAAAGTAGACAACAAAGGCAGAAAAATAGCATAGCAGAAATGAGACAGAGAAGGATGGCTAGAATCTATAGCACAGATGGTCTTGATACACTATATTGTTAATAGTGTGCCAAGATCTAAAACCCACATTATTCACACTACTCTGCTTAGATGTATTATATTCTGTTCCAGTCATTCTACCTGTACTAGATTTGAGGGCACAGACAGCAATCCTGAAAATAACAGGATATAGTATGGTAATCATCCTTAATTTCCTATTAATTTAATCTAAAGCTCTGCAAAACCTACACTGTTTTACCATGACTGATTGTAATTGAATCTGGCTTGTTAGATTGCTGTTTTGTATTGATAAATTTTATTCAAAGCTGTTATGATTGGTAGTATCAAGTCTGAGAGTATAGGCAACTGCACTTAAGATGACAAGATTCACCAGAATATCCACTCTGGTTTGATTATTACTTGCCTTTGAAGTTTTATACTGTCTACAATATTTTATTTTTACTAATATTGCTATGTACTGCTATATTCAATTATACTGCTATATTCAATTATGCCTGATGATATAGACAATTCTATTGAAGATAATAAGATACAACACAGTAATCATTGTAGATCATCTTGTACTGTGGTTTTATATGACTTTTTGGTTTCATGTTTTTATAGGAATTTGTTTTGTTTTGTCTTGCTGTGTTTTGTTTTTCCTTCTAATAAAGAAAGGATAGAAATACATTTAGAGATTCATGCATGCATAGCTGTTTATACTCATTGTTTGTATATCTACTTTGTATGCTTTAATTTTTAACTTGAACAACTATTTCTAAGGGGACAATATGTAATTTATCAACTAGTGATTTCTTATTGTTTATCTTTTTTTTTGAAATTTTGTATTATCCCTACCCTTTACATGCTTTTGTTTCTCTTTAAATAAAAAAAGAAAAAAAGTTAAAATATAACAAAATATTTTATTTAGCTGTATATTTTCCTTTTAGTTTACAAAACATACCAGAATCTAAAATAAAAGCCTAATACGGAGAATAGACACGGTAGCAAAAATTTCACCTTTGACCAAAGATACAATAATTGTAACTAACGTAATAGGAAAAGATACATAGGCATATTGTAAATGAGGAATATGAGATAACAAACCAGGGCTTCACTAAAGAGTGTAAGTATTGTTGAACTTAAAGGATGTGCCACATGGCAGCATCAGTGCAGAAATAAGAATACATAAACACAGATTCCCAACCTCAAAAATTGTGAGGCATATTGTTTGCAATGACCTTTGCATTAGAAACCAAGAAGATCTTAAAGGACAAAGATCTGAGAGAAAGAAGCAGCATATTGTGGTGAGCCTGACAATGATGCAGCATTTTCTCTGTAAGGTATTTGTAGATCCTAAAGGAACACTATGCATATGATAAATTCAATAAAAAGGAAGGTGGCAGGGTCTGAGGAATTAAAAATATGAAAAAAATTTTCAGTGGCCTTAAAATAGTAACAAGCCAGGGAGAAAAATTAATAATTTAAGCCTTTCCAAATATAAGTGACACTGATAAATACCACTGGCCTTTGGAGTGATATCCAGGGACCTACACTCTTGGAATGAATAATGAAATGGAAACATAAAAACCATCCAGTCAAAATCAATAGAGTCTCTTTTTGCATAAGATAATCTGGTATTTTCTTAACTATCTGCCTTAATAAAAATAAAATGTTTATTGGGAAGATAATATTTAGAACCTTAAACAGAATTTAAAACAGTCCATGCTCAATGCTCTGCATTCAACAAAATGAAATTGCCAGGCAAGACATAAAATGAGGACAAGAGCAACTGAGAGGGACAAAGGAAAGGGGGGTGTCAATAAATACACGCAGAAAAATCCAAAATTTTAGTTATCAGAAATAGTCTTCATAATAGTATGAATTAAAATATATCCATGCTAGTATTAGATAATAGATTGATGAATTTAATTTGAGACCTAAAAACTACTAAGAAAAAAAACTCCAAAATGTTAGATGTGAGAAATAGAAATATTAAACACAAAGATGTTTTAGCAGCGTACTATACACAAAAATGATTATTAGTGAATTAGCACATAGGTAAGGAGAAAATATCAAAGATATTTTTGAAAGATAGAAAGACATATAGTATATGCAAAAGAAAGAAAGAAATACACAAAAATGTCTAATATGTATAATTCAAGTCTCAGGGGAAAAGAGAAAATACAATGAAATGAATATGTGAAGAGGTACAGATTGCAAACTTTTCAAATTGATGAAAAATATCAAGTCACATTATGCAAAAGTGTAATCTAGTAAAAGTAAATGGCTATGTAAATGTTAGTCTTGCCACATGACTTCAAATTCCATTGAGGGAAAAAATAGGAGCAAATTATAAAAAAGTGAGCTTATTATAACTAAAAGACAGGAGGTGACTTTATTAGTCAATTTTCAGTTGCTGGAACAAAGTGCCTGACATAAACAACTTCAAGCAGAAAACATGTACTTTTGGATTTTGGCTTCAGAAGTTTCATCCATAGGCATCTGCTTTCAAGGCAGAAAAAAACCAGCATGGGGAGAAGGGCATGGTACAAGAACGCTGCTCAATCCATGACATCCAGGGAGAGTAGAAACAGCCAGAGAAAGAGGAAGGGATCTAGGAACAAGAATACACTTTTCCATGTCATACCTCCAGTCACGTACTTTTCCAAATGAGTCCTAACTTCTAACAGCACAGTCAGCTATGAACTCATCAGTGGATTAATTCATTGATGTGTAGATCACTCTGTGATCCAAACTCTTGCAGAAGTTCAACTTCAGAAAATACATCACATATCCAAGAGATTGACCTTGCTGTTTCAATGGAAACATGCAGATGTACACATAAGACATTAGCATTTAACAGTGATGACATAGCTACTTACAATATAAACCATCAATGTGACATGATATTACCACTTAGCATTTTCAGAACTGTTTAAACACCAAAGAGTTAAAATTTATATAGTAATCATTATATGTCAGATGACTCACTAAATACCTTATATTTTACTAACTTACTTAATCCTCATAAATTTACTATGAAACAGGCCTTTTATTATTGTCAATTTATATCACACAGTGCTACAGACTGAGGCCAATACATCTAGGTAGCATGTTCAAGTTTATAAACTACATGGGTTGATTAAATTCTAAACACTGAAATCTGAAAACAGATCCAACGTGTTCTATACTACCTCCATGCCATACAGAAAAAAATGTCTCTATGTACAAAAAGGACCTCTGCACATGAACATATCAACTCACTAAAATGTGTGCCTGTATTAAAAATAAAAGGGGATTCATCTAAATATGTGTAGAGTTTGCAGGAGATTTGCTTGCTTCTAGAATGGCTAATTAATTTTAAAAAATTTTTAATTTATATTTTTAATTTATATCTAATTTTATATTCAAATACATAAAAGTATTAATGAGGTACCATAACATTAGGTTTCAGCACACGTGTACATACCTCAATATTTAAATTAGGAAAAACCTTTATCTCCTCAAACATTTCACATTTTTTTAGGGTGGGAGCATCTAAAATCCTTTCTGCTAGCTTTTGAGATGTCCCATGCATTACTGTGATCTACAGTCAGCCTAGCACACCAGAACTGTTTGCTCCTATCTATTACTCAGTATCTACTGATCAGCATTCCTTTATTCTTCTTGACTTCCACACTCATCTGCTTCTGTAAACATTGTTTTACTTTCAACAACTATGAGATCAATTGAAAAATAACCTTTTACAATTATAAATGTAGCAGTTATAGTGTATTTTTATTTTTGGAGAAAAACAGGAAAAGAATTAACTAATTTCAAAGAACAACAATATGTTCCCAAAATAGTATCACTCATGATCAATCATGTTCTTTCTGACCTTCAAAATGGAACACATAGCTCTTGTAAAATATGAGTTTTGTTCTAAAGAGAGTTTTAGATAAATTAGTAGTTTTATAGCACAAATTCCCATGAAAATGAAGTATACTGTCCCCTTTTTAAAATTTTTTTATTTTTAACAGATTTAAAAGAGGAAAATAATATGTACTTATGAACTACCATGTGATTTTTTATACAAGTACAAATTTTATCCTTTTAAAATCAGATACATGTGACAAAAAATAAACCTTTTGCATTGTTGCAAATATCCAAGCAGGTTTAGAGACTAGAAAAACACTGATTCTATTTGTTTGCTTTTATTTATTTTTATATAACCCTTGGTTATGTTATGTCTGTGTGTCCAATGTTTGCATGAGGAATTCATTAACTTCTTTACTATTTGAATGTTAAGCACTAGGAAATACACTTAAATACAAGCACACACACACACACATACAAACACACACTTACTAGAGCATCCATACCAACCAATGTTTGGAGAGAGGCAAAGAATGCACATGATGCATAAACACACAAAATACTAATTGGGATATTAGACAAGACTGTAAATGCTTATCTGATCTTTTAATATGATTAATTTCTGTAAAGGTTATTCAAATTTCAATATTTCATTTCCAAAGATAGCTGAGACTTTCTTAGGCTACTTATTTGGAACTATTTTCACTACTTCTTATCTTGGTACAGTATGGATTAAAAAGCTGTAGTCACTTAGTCAGTCATACCTTTACTTTTCAAAAAAGTAGTTAACTAGAGAAATAGAGTAACATTTAAAAACTGAATAGTAATGTTATACAGTATGATCCAATCCTATAAAATACAGAAAGAAGTTTTAAAGAGTATTTGACAAATACATTTATATTTCTATACTTCTATATTAAAAGACACATTTTCCACTACATTAGTTTTTGATAGGAATTTAATGCATAAAAGAAATCCTTTGACAATGAGGAGGACTTAATTTTGGAGATCAACTTAGAAGGTGGAGTGTGTTTGCATCAAATATTTTCCCATGACCCTCTTCAAGGACCCCAGGACCTCTTTATTCCTCAGGCTGTAAATGAGGGGGTTCAAGGCTGGGGTGACAATTGTGTAGAAAGCTGAGGTGATGTTGTCCTGTTTGGGATTGTGGAAGGAACTGGGTAGGACATACATGAGTGTAGCTGCCCCATAAAACATCCCTACCACAGTCAGGTGAGAGGAGCAGGTGACAAGAGCTTTCTTTCTGCCGTTCTTGGAGGGCATGTGGAGCACAGCGAACAGAATTAATGTGTAGGAGGCAAGAATGGCAACAAGAGGGGGAATCAGGAAGGACACGCCCATTGCATAAACCATGAGCTCATATCTGGAGGTGTCTGTACAGGCCAGCTTCAGCAAGGGTAAAATCTCACACAGCAGGTGTCTAACCTTCAGTGCTTTGCAGAAGGGATAGTGCATGGTGTATACAGTATATCCAAGAGCACTCAGGAATGCCAGAATCCAAGATGAGGCTACCATCAACCAGCAGACTCTAGGCCTCATGAAGACCATGTAGTTGAGAGGATGACAAATGGCCACATATCTGTCATAGGCCATGAAGGCCAGTAGGAGGTCCTCGGCACCACCCAGTGTCAGTGCCAGGAACATCTGAAGGGCACAGCCTCCAAAGGAGATGGTGTTCTCTCTCTGCAAAAATTCCATGAGGGCCTTGGGAGTGACAACTGACGTGAACAGGAGGTCCATGAGAGAGAGCTGCCCCAGCAGGAAGTACATGGGCGTGTGGAGCCGGACATCTACTGTGATGACCAGGAGCAGCAGGCTGTTGCTGATCAGGGCTAACAAGCACAGGGCTGTGAGTGTGGCACTGAGTAGTTCAGGAGACCCACTGTCATTCAGGATCCCCACCAAGATGAAGCCACTTCCTAAGGTGGAGTTCAGGAGCTCCATTCTGTGTGGTTTATTCAACTACCTAAAAACAGATGGATTCTCAGTTGTTAGTTTTGTTACAGCAGAATCCCCTTAGAATATCCAATATTTAATCCATGAGAAATTATGTTTTCCATTAGAAATTGAATTCAATTCTTGATTTGTGACTCTCAATTTAGCTTAGTAAAATTCATCTCAATTTGTTGTGTGAGAGTAATAGTTAAACACTGAGATAACTACATGAAATATTATTAAGGTCATTAAACCTGAACAACTCTATATCCAAAAAGATTAAATCAGATCTTTGTTAAGATTAAGGAGACATTCTGACATACATGTACTTACACAATCTTGTAACAACAGGGTAATGTTTGAATGACATTTTAAATATTCTGTTAGTTTTCTGTATAGAACTGTTTTTATAAGAGATTCTGAACTGGCATAGAAATATGACTTAAATAAAGCAATGATATTTCTTTTTCTAATTATTCAAAATTTATATTTTTTTGTAGCATTCAAGGCTATAGACACAAGCCTTATTAGAAGTGCTTAAGTTCATTTACCTCCCTTGCCCAACCCTGCATTCTTCATGGTCCTGGAGAAGGATTCTAAAGTGTGTAAAACTAGAACATGTTGCATTTTATGTGTTCCTTTTGGAATTAAACTTTAAGGCTGGTAAACCTGATTTTAAACACAGTATGATACATTGCGAGCCCAGAAGGTCTAAGAAATATAATGGAAAAACCCATTTTATAAGGATGAGAGTTCATTTGGGAGAAATGATGAAATGCAGCTAAAGAACACCTACAGTATGTCATATTGAGAACCATGATCTTATCTTTTCTGCTTCAGACCCAGATGGTCACTCTACCTTATGTAATTTCAGAGCATTTATACTGTACATAGGGAATGGGAGGAAGAGTTAGCTTTCTGGAAAGCACCTCATGTTACAGGGTAGCCAGTCCCACAAAATCCCAACAGATGCAAGAGCCTAAAATTGACAGGAGCCAGTATCAGGAATCATGGAATGGGGCAGATGAAGCAAGCTCAGAGGATGCAGTTAAAGATTAGAAATTAAACACCACTTTACAAAAAATTTATCTGTACCATGATACATAAATTTTTAACATTTCATTGGTTTCCAAGGGCCTCTTTGGGATCATTAGTTCTTAGCAGTTAAAAACTATGAGAAAATGCTACAAGCAGTTTAGGTGACCCCCTGTTATTCAGGATCTCCACTAAGATGAAGCCACTTCCTAAGGTGGGGTTCTGGAGCTCCATTCTGTGTGATTTCTTCAGCTGCCTAGAAACAGATAAATTCTTATATGGCACGTTGGAGCATTCATCATCTAATAGGTTCAAAAACGCATTGCCAGAGGCTATCACAGCACACAGATTCTAAAGACAAGTATTGAGATTCTGGCTACGAAGCAGATACTCAGATGTGGCCTATAGTACCAATTATTTTTTAGTTCTTGTTGGTTCATTGTTTATGTTAAGAAAATAAAAAAAAAAATTACAGAAATAGAGAAGGGCAATAGAGCCCAAACACCAGAGAAACAGACAGGCTGAGTAGTGGGTCTTCTTAAGGTTGGCTTTAGACTTTATTTTTGAATCATGCCTAGAGGCTACATATTTCCCCGACAGAGAAACAAAGTCCTTACCTTAAGTGGTCAGAATTGTAGTTGTCCAGCTATAGACTTCTCTTATTTAAAGGTTGTTTGAAGATTAAGGCTATTCTTGCAAAAATGGGGAAGATGAATTATTAGCTAAACTGATTTCTGTCTCAGGTCCTTTCTTTTCCTTCTGTTACTGTGCAGGTCTTCTCTGGTCATGGAAGTGGATACAGACAACTGACACAGTCTCTGGTTAGCTTACTATGAAGCAAGAAGGAGGCTTCAATGTTCTCACACCTAAGAAGAATTAGTAGAAAATACTTGTGCTATATGCTAACATGGAGAGAACCACTGTAGCCTTGAGACAATTGTCAGACTGAGTTCTTGGATCCAGATGCTAGACTCTCCTTTATTCTCACTGGCATGTGCTATTGAAGGTGAAAGCCACAAGATTCTGGAGGAAGTAGATACTGGAAGAGCCACCCAAGGGAGACACTGATATTTGACCATGCTCTCTTGGGAGCCAGCTTCTTGGCCCACAGCAGGATGCTCTGACTTCTGATCCATGACCTTTTCTCTCTTCTATGTCCCACACCTAGATTCAGAGAGACTTATTCTGTCTCTGAAACCTATATTCCGTGGTTCCCCTGAAAATATAGGTCCAGGGAATAGGTTGTTAATGAATTCTCGTGGGCATGTTCTCTGACCTAGTATTCCTGTGGTCTTCTGTCACCAATTGAGCTCCATGGGGCAATAGGTTTGTGTTTGACTCTGAAAGCGATGCTGAATGCCTGTCTCTAAATTTCGTACTGAGATCCAGTTGTGGTGTTGTAAACAAGCACTTGGGAGGCTGGAGCATGAGAACAACCACCAGTTCAAGTTCAGCCTGGGATGCATAGTGAGTTCAAGGCCAGCCTGATTTACACAGTGAGACCCTATCTCAGCTATATACCAATAAACTAAATTGCTTGCTGAATAGATCAGGAAGACTTGTGTGTGCAGTTCCTTTGCCTTAGAGCATGTACTGGGTTTCGTGGCTTACTGTAGGATGCTTCTCTTCTTTATGGTGCTCTCAGTCTGTACAATTTCCAGCTCAGTGTGACTTCTCTGGATGAAGTCTGTAAAGAGGAGATCTTTACTTCATTGATGCCTGGCAATCACTCATTGTTTATGCGTGGGCATATGTGTGTTATGCTGTGGGTGTTACTGTTGTCTGCCACCAGAGAAGCTCAAAGAGAGAATTTAACTTTTCAAGTATTGAGCAGAAAATTAAAAACATACACAGAGTACTGAAATTTTAGGATGTCAATAATCATTCAACTCTTCAAAATTTTCCCAGACACAAAAGACAGATTAACCACTAAGTAAATATACAGAGATGGTGGTGGACTAAGAATGCCAGTAATAGGACAAAGGAGGAATATCTTCATGGTTCATAAGAAAATTCCACACAATTGTCCATAAAAAAGTTGAGCTCATAGAAGTAGAGTGGTTTCCAAAGGCCAGTGGGAGAGGATGGGATGGTAGTGGAGATATTAGTCACAGGATTCATTTCTCCAGTTAGAGAGGAGGAATAATTTAACACACATATTATATAATACACTGTCTATAGTTAATATTGATAAATTGTATTCTTGAAAACTGCTTAGAAGACAGATTTAATTTTCTCATTATACAAAGTGATAAATATGTGAGGTAATGCAAATGTTAATTAGCTCAAGTTAGCTATTCCACAATGTGTACCCAGATCAACATATCATGAAGAAAACAACAAATATATATAACTTTTGTCTTTTAATTTTAAACAATTCAGGGATTTAGTATTAAAAAAGAGGTTGAGACCTTCAAATTCATTTTGAATTCTGCATAGTAACCCTTTGTTGACTATTTATCCATTCCACTGTTGATAGACATAAAGTTGGTTCCCAGTTTTTGTTCTAAAGGCAACAGTGCATAGTTTACATATGTAAAATCTCCTATTGTAGTCTGTATGTTAAATATCCCCCAAATGTATATTTGTACTTAATTTTGTTTCTAGGAAGGTGCTGTTGGGATATCATGGGAACCTTAAATAGATGGGGCCCAGTGGGAGGTCTTCTGAGTCTTGGGAAAGTGTCCTTGAGAGGATTGTGGCACCCTGGCTTCTTCTCTCTCTTTTGCTTTCTTCTTTAAAATTTTTTTTTTTAATTAAAGAAAGAAAGAAAAGGAAATTAAAAAAAAATCAAAATAGAACAACAGAGTAAAAAGGTAGAATAATACAGAATTCAAAAAAATCATAAAATCACTAGTTGATACATTATATATTGTCATCATAAAAATAGTTGTTAAAGTTACAAAATTAAAGCATGAAAAGTGGTCAGACACACAAACACTGACAGTGCAAACCCTTCTGTTCAATCATCCAACAGAAACCTAGTAATATGGTCATCTATCTTATGCATTATACATACTGTTATATCCTTTAAGCACTTTTCTTCCCTTTCACTTTTATAATATCTATTATACTTTTTGGATCCCATTTCTCTGTCAGTTTTTATTATTATTTACACTAAGAGATGATGTGATACTTACTAATGTTAGTCTTCTTTATTTCACTAATGAGGATATTCTCAAGTTGCCTCCATTTACCAATAAAGGCCTCAAGATAATCCTTTTTTATAGCTGAGTAGTATTCCATTGTATAAAAATACCACATCTTTTTCATTCACTCTGTGGTTGATGGGCATTTTGGTTGTTTGCAAAATTTAGCTATCACAAATTGTGCTACTATGAACATGGGTGCACATATATTACTGTGACATGACCTTTTCAATTTTTCTGGGAAAATACCCAGGAGGGGAATAGCTGGACTGAATGGAACTTCTAATCCTAGTCTGTTTTTCAGTTCTTTATATGTTCTGGATATAAGTCCTTTGTCTGAGAGATTGTTGGCTAAGATTCTTTGTTGGGTTTTCTTTTCACTTTGCTGGTGATTTCTTTTGAAGTGCAAAAAACTTTTTAGTAATATGAGATCTCAGTTGTTGATGCTTTGAAGTATTTCCCATGTGGTTTGCTTTTTATTCATGAATTCTCTGCCTACCCCTATGTCTCCAGGATTTCTATCTACCTTGTCTTCCAGTAGATTTACTGTTTCTGTTTTAATGTTTAGAACCTTGATCAATTTTGACTTCAGTTTAGTGTACAGTGATAGGCATGGGTCTATTTTCAGTCTTTGGCATGTGGAAAGACAATCTTTCCAACACCATTTATTAAAGAGGCTATCTTTATTTCAATGAACAGGTTTAGTTCCTTTGTCAAACATAAGGTGGCTAAGTGTCTTTGTAGTAGTGTTTACATCTTTTAATCTATTCCATTGATTCTCAGGTATATTTCTTTGCCAGTACCATGCTGATTTTATTACTGTGGGTTGGTAGTATAGTTTCAAGTCAGGAATTGTGATGCCTCCTGTCTTGCTTTTGTCGTCCAGAATTGCCTTTGCTATTCTAGGTTTCTTCTGTTTCCAGATGAATTTTAGGAATATTTTCTCTAGATCTGTAAGGTTTGTTAATGGTATTTTGATTGGGGTTGCATTGAATCTGTATAATAGTTTTGGGAGTATGATCATTTTCACATTTTTCTTCCTATCCAAGAGCAAGGAATATTCTTCCACTTTCTAATATCCTCTTCAATCTCCTTTTTTAGAGTAGTATAATTTTCAGCATATAGGTCTTTTACATGCTGGGTTAAGTTGTTTCCTAAGTATTTCATTTTTTAGATGCTATTGTGAAGGGCAATATTTTCACAATTTCTCTCTCATGGAGTTTTTTGTTTGTGTACAGCAATGCTATGGATTTTTGAGTGTTGACTTTGTATCCAGGTATGATACTAAATTGTTTATTAACTCTAGTAGTCTTTTAAGGGAGTTTGTGGGGTCTTCTATGTAGAGTATCATGTTGTCTGTAAATAATGATAATTTAACTTCTTCTTTTCCTATTTTTATTCCTTTTATTTTGCCCTCTTAGTCTGTTTGCTCTGGCTAATATTTCCAGAACTATATTGAATAGGAGTTGTGATAGTAGACACCCTTGTCTTGTTCCTGATTTTAGAGTGAATGCTTTTGGTTTTGGTCCATTTAGTACAATGTTGGCTGTTGGTTTGTCATAAATGGCCTTTATGAGATTGAGGTAAATACCATTTATTCTGAGTTTCTGTAGGGTTTTTATCATGAATAGGTGTTGGACTTCATCAAAAGATTTTTCTGCATCTACTGAGATGATCATGTGGTTTTTATTTTTGGCTCTGTTGATGTTGTGTATCACATTTATTCGTGTATGTGGAACCATCCCTGCATTCCTGGAATAAATCCAACTTGTTTATGATGTATAATCTTCTTGATGAGTTGATGCATTCTATTTGCCAATATTTTATTGAGAAACTTAGCATCAATGTTCATTAGGGAGATTGGTCTCCAGTTCTCCTTTTGGTTATATTTTTCTCTGGTTTTTGTGTCAGACTAATACCTCCAAGAATGAGTTAGGGAGGACTGCTTCTCTTTCAGTTTCATTGATGAGTTTAAGGAGTATTGGTGTTAAATATTTAAATTTCTTATAGAATTCAGCCATGAATCCATCAGTACCTGGGATTTTTTTTTTGTTGGTAAGTTTTAATTATATTTTTTATTGCAGTAGTTGATGTTGGGTTATTCAAAATTGTTGTATCTATTTGATTGAGCTTTGGTAGTTCACATGTTCCTAGTAATCTGTCCATTTCCTCCGTGTTTTCCACCCCATGTGAGTAGAGATTTTCAAAGTAGGTGTTCATGATATTTTGAATTTCCATGGAATCTGTATTAATTTCCCTCTTTTCAGTCCTTATTGCATGGTTTTTAGCTTTTTTCTTTCTTTTTCCTGATAAGGTTGGCTTTATCAATTTTGTTTATTCTCTCAAAAAACCAGCTCTGATTCATTAATTCTTTGTATTGTTTTTTAAGTTTCAATTGCATTGATTTCTGTTCTAATCTTTACAATTTCCTTTCTTCTATGAGCTTTGGGTGTGACTTGCCCTTCCTTTTCTAGAATCTTGAGATGTAGCATTAGGTTATTTATTTGTGTTTGTTCCATTTTCTTGATGTGACCGTTTATTGCTGTATATTTACTTCTTAGGGCTGCTTTCATTGCATCCCATAGGTTACAGTATGTTTTATCTGCATTTTCATTGTATTGTAGGTATTGTTTTATTTTCTTTAATTTTATCTGTATCCCACAGGTTATTCAGAAAGTTTTTATTTAATTTCCATGTATTTATGCAGGTTTTGCAGTTTTTTTGCCATTGATTTCCAATTTTAGTGTGCTATGATCAGATATTATGCATGCAATAATTTTCCTCCTTTTGCACTTAATTAAGACTACTTTATGGGTTAATATATGGTCTGTTTAGGAGAATGTCCCGTATGCAGCTGAAAAGAATGTATATTCTTATGTGGTTGGCTGGAAAAATCTGTAAACATCCACTAAGTCCATTTGCTTACAGGTATGAATCAGTTATGTTACTTCTTTGCTGACTTTTTGTCTGATTGATCTATCTCTTTGTGACAGTGGGGTGTTAAGGTCTCTTATTACAATTGTATTCTTGTGTATTTGGTTTTTCAGGTCCATTAGTATTTGTCTTATATAGTTGTGTGCTCCTGTTTTTGGTACATATATATTTATAATTTTTAGTTCTTCTTCTTGTAGTTTTCCACTTACAAATATGTAGTGGACTTCTTTATATCCTTTAATAATTTTAGATTTCAGTTCACTTTGTCTGCAAACAGAATAGCTACCCCTGTTTTTTTCTGGGTGCCTGTTGCATGGAATACTGTTTTACATCCTTTGACTTTTAATCTATGAGTTTCTTTTTGAGTCAGATGTGTTTTTTGTATACAGCATATTGTGGGATCCTGTTTCTTGATCCATTCTGTTAACCTGTTTCTTTTGACAGGTGAATTTAGCCCATTTATGTTTATGGATATTACTGATATGTACTAGCTTGAGTTTGCTATGTTGTATTCCTGTTGTTGCTTTCCTGCTTTTCTTTCTTATTTAATTTCTTGTCTAGCCTTGTGATTTCTCTCTGTTATTGTTCTGGAGTTGTGATCATTTTTATCTCTATCTAGTATGTGTGTCAGTACTCTTTCTAGTCTTGGTTTGGTGGACATGAATTTCTTCAGTTGTTCTTTTTCATGGAAGTATCTTGTTTCTCCATTAAATTTGAAAGACAGTTTTGCTGGTTACATCAATTGGGGTTGAAAAAATTTTTTTTTTCTTTCTGGGTTTGAAATACTTTACTGTAAGCTCATCTTAACCTGAAGGTTTGTGCTGAAAAGTCTGCTGTAATTCTGATAGGCTTTCCTTGATAGGTGAGTTGTATTTTTTCTCTAACAGCTTTTAGTATTTTGTTTTTATGCTGTATGTCTGAGATCTTAATTATAATATGTCTGGGTATAGATTTATGTTAGTTGTGACTATTTGGCATTCTATATGCCTCGCTTATTTTTATATCATATTTTTCCTCATGTTTGGGAAATTTTTTGCTATTACTTCTGTGAATAGTTTAGTTATGTCATTCGTGTTGACTCCTGCATCTTCACTGATACCTGTTAGTTTTATATTGTTTCTCTTATCATCTTGAAGCTGCTGGCTTTTCATTTCATGCTGCTTTGTTTTTTTTGTAAGTTCTACCCTTTCATGATCACTATCTGTGATCATGTCCTCAAGGTCTGAAATTCTAATCCTCAGCTTCTTTTAAATGGTTTTACCAGCTTTTAATAGAATGCTTTGCTTCTTGGATATCTCTTTGAACTTGTTTCATGGATTCTGCTTGTTTTCTACATTGTTTTTTCAGAGTTTCAATCAATTTCCCATGCTCCTGTATTTTTTTTTTTTAAATCTATCTCTTCTCTAGCTATGTTGAGCAACTTGTTTACTAAGGTTGTTATTTTTGTCTTTATGTAAGACATCATTTCTAATTTTATTTCCTCTTTTGCCTCATGGATTTGTTTCTTTACTTCATTTACTATCTTTTCAGAGATTTCTGGTGTATGACTTTTAAAGTCCTCTATTTCAATGTTGCCTGTACTTCCTCCTGATGGACTAGATGTTTGAAATTGCATTTTGCCTTTTCATTTTGTCATTTTCACCTTTTGGGTAAATATTTGGTCTTTCAATCCCAACAGTCTCTACTGTCCATAGTTTGAATTTTAGAGTCCCAGTGTGTGGTTGATGTTTGTCCAGTTGCTGGATATCACAATGAAAAGGAGAGCCAGTCACCTGAATTCCTCCTGCAGGGCCTGTTGGGTGAGTCCTATATTGTTTCTGGGCTAACTAGCCTAGAAGTATTGATGTAGGTAAACTCTTAGTTCCTGCTGTTGCTATGTCTTCAGGTTGTTGCAGGTCGCCAGATCTCCCTGTCTGTAGTGTTTGCATCAACTGAGGCCCTACTGTGTCAATGGCTGTCTCATAAACTCTTTTAATTTTCTCCAAGTTGGGGGAGGCCTTATTGGAACACTCCTCAACCTGTCTGGTGTTCTCTGTGTGGAGGAGGGGGATTACTCACTCTCTTGCCAGGTTCTTCAAGGTCTTACAGTTGGAGGAAACTTCACTTTCACTCCTATTTACCCACTGCAGACCTCTATTTAAGGGGCAGACTCACTACACTGACTGGAGCCTGCTGAGGTCTTTGGATTGGGTGAGGGTTTCCCGAGTGTCCCACATAGTAATCTGCTGTAGTCCTAGGTTCTGGGAGAAGGAGTTGGAGCCAAAGATCAACCGCAGTGCTAGCTCCAGGAGGTGAGGGGTTTACCTAAGGGGTGAGCCTCTGGTGGTGGTCTGGAGTGTCCCAGGGGTGCTGGGGTGTCTCCGGCATTCCAGGTTGAGGGGTGGGCCTGCAGCGGTGTCCCTGCTGCGTTGAGGGGCAGGCCAGAGTGGTGGTCCAGGGTGTTCCAGTTGTGCCAGGATGAGGGGTGGGTCCATGGTTGTGGTCTGAGGTGTCCCAGTTGTGCCAGGGGGCATCTCAGGCATTCTAGGCCTTTCAGATCCCCCTGTGATTGCCATCTAAAGGCCCAAAAGGGGCCTAAATCAAGGATCCCCCCCTAGTTCTGTACTGCAACTTCCAAAATAACCCTTTTCTTTTTCTAAGTTAAATTTTCAGATATTTCATTATGTTGATGGATATCTTGGATATATCTTGAATATGTTTTTCTAATAATCAAGAAAATAAAAATTTATTTTTAATTATCTTTTTGAAATGTTGTGAATGCATATATGTACATATTGTTTATATTGCTTCTGGAAACATGGTACATGTACATAATATACAATAATTCCTTTTTTCTATCCTCTTTCCCTTCACCGCCTCCCTCCCTCTCTGCATTAACTGCTAAACTTTTTTGGTGCATGTTTACAGTACATAATGTTTACTTTTTTGTATGGAATTGGTACATGTGCATAAATCATCTGAATTCCTCTTTTCATCCCTTATTGCTTTTCCCCCTCCTCTCTTTATCTCTTCATCCCTTCCCCTTTGAGAATGACCCATATCCCTACTTTCTATTATCCATTTTTAATTTTTCTCTTTATTTTCCTCTGGGTTTCTCATACAAAAGGCACAATGTGATATTGGAACTTGTGTATCCAATTTATTTCACTTAACATTATGGTCTGAAAGTGTTTCATTTTCCTACAAATAACTCAAGTTTATCTCTCTTTATGGCAGAGTAGTTCTCCATGGTGGGTAAAAACCACATTTTCTTTATCAGTTCATCTGTTAATGGACATATGAGCCACTTGCAAGATATAGCTATTATGAATTGTGCTTCTAAAACATGAGTGTGCATGTGTCACTGTAACATGATGTCTTTAACTCTTCCAAGAAGATATCTAGAAAAGGAAGTGCTAGATTGAATGGAATGTTTTTTTTTTCTTTTTGTGTTTTTTGAGACAGGGTTTCACTATGTAGTTTAGGCTGTCCTTGAACTTGCTTTGAATCCCAGGCTTGCCTCAAGCTCACAGTGATCCTCCTACCTCAGCCTCCAAGTGCTGGATTATAGGCATGTGCCACTACATGCAGAGAAATGTCTAGTTTTAGTTTTCTGAGGAATCTCAGCACTGATCTTTCCCATCAACAATGTAGAAAGATTCCTATTTTCCTCCACAGCCTTTCTGGCATTTGTTATTATTTGATTTCTTGATGAGAGTTACTCTATTTCGAGTAACATGGAATCTCAGTGTTGTGTTAATATGAATTTCATGACCAGTAGTACCGAGCATTTCTTCATGTATATTTTATTTTTTATTCACTTGTATTTCTTATTTTCTGCAGTGTCTACTTAGTTTGCTGGTCCATTGTTTCAATTGGATCTTTTACTTTGGGGCAGTCTAATTTTTTTGAGTTACTTATATATTCTAGATATTTATCCTCTGTCTAAAAAACAGCTGGAAATTTTTTTTCCATTCTGTAGGTTATCTTTTCACTCTGCTGGTTGTTCCTTTTGCTGTGAATTAGAATTTTAATTCAATGTAAGTGTTTTCACTGATTTTTACAACTATTTCTTATGTCAAAGAGTTGTGTTCAGAAAGTCCTTGCCTATGTCTATAACTTGAAGAGTTTTGCCTGTCGTCCTCCAGCAGGTTAAGTGTTTCTGGTTTAACATTTAGTTCTTTGATTCTTTTGACTTTGGCTTAGTACATAGGGAGTCATGAAGGTCTTGATTCATTTTCTACATGCAGATAGCCATTTTCCCAGCACTATTTATTAAAGGGGCTATCTCTCATCAAGTGTGTTTTTAGCACCTTTATTAAAGAGTAAATAGTAGAATGTACTTGGAGTTGTTTCTACATCTTGTATTCTGTTCCACTGACCCTCACTTTGTTTTTGTGCCAGAACTATGCTGCTTTTATCAGGATACCTTTGTAATACAACTTCAAGTCCAGGATTATGATGTTTTCTGCTTTGCTCTCTTTATTTAGGATTACTTTTGCTATTTTGGGTCTCTGCTGGTTCTACATAAATTTTAGGATTGTTTTCTTGATTTCTATAAGGAAGTTGTTGGAATTTTGAATGGAATTATATTAAATCTGTATATCAATTTTGACTGTACTTATTGTGCTATGCAGGAAGAAGAGGATATCTTTCCATTTTCTTATATCCTCTTCAATTTCTTTTCTTAGATATTGTAATTTTCATTGTAGTGGTCTTTCACTTTCTTAGTTAATTCCTACATATTTAATTCTTGTTGGTGCTACTGTGAATGATATTTTAAAAATAATTTCTTAATCATTGGGTTCATTATTAGCTGATAAGAATGCTATTGATTTTTGTGTGTTGATTTTTATATCTTGCTACATAACTGAACTTGGTCACTAATTGTAAGAATCTTTTGGCAGATTTTTTTGGATCTTCTGAGTAAAGCAGCATCTTTCCTTATACATATTCCTAATTTTTCTTTTCTTGCCTAACTTCCCTTGCTAATGTTTTGAATACTATGTTGTACAGGAGGGATGATAGAGGATATCCTTGTCTTGTTTCTGGTTTTAGAGTTAAGTTTTTGAGTTTTTTTCCCATTTAATATGACATTGGCATTAGGTTTGTCCTAATCATCTTTTATCAGATTGAAGCCATCATACCCCATGGCTATCAACATTGAGGTCCAACAGCCCATTGAACTTTTTATGACTATTTTATTCAGTGGATTTTGTCCAAGGTTTTTTTTTCCTTCATCTATTGAGATGATCATGTGATTGTTGTCCTTGCTTCTGTCTATGTGATGTCCTACATTAGCTGATTTGTGTATTTTGAACCACCCTTCCATCCCTGGGATGAAGCCTACTTGGTCATGGTATATGATTTTTGGAATAATTTGTCATGTTCTCTTTGCCAGTGTCTTGTTGAAAATTTTTTACATCTATACTCATTAAAGAGATTGGTCTTTCTTTTTTGTTGGATATTTGTCTGATTTGGAATCAGTATAAAGATAGGTTCTAAGAAAGATTGTGAGAATACTCCTTTCCTTTAAATTTCAGTAAAAATTTTTTTTAAAAAAGACTAAAAACAACAAAACAGAACAAAGCAGATCAGAAGAAAATGATGTAAGTGACATAGATTTCAAAGCAAGACAATAAGAGATCAACAGTAGCTACCATAATATCTCTTATTTTCCTCTAAATAGATGTCTATATCTTCACACACAATGAATTCATACAAAACAAAATAGTATAAAAATGATCAAAAGAGAGTAATGAAGGTATTACAGGCCTGCAAAACCAGACAACAGGAAAATCAACAATGGCTACAAAAATGTCTCTTCTTCTCATCAAAATAGCTATCTTCACCTCCATGTATGTTGAAACTAAATAATGCAAAACAGACTAAAACCACTCTAAACAAAGAATAAAAGCATTACTGGGTTTCACAGCATGATAGTAGAGAATCAGCAATGGATACCATAATATCTCTTTTTCTTCAAAGTAGCTGTTCATTTCATCACACATAATGCAGTCAATTCTCACAAACTGTTTAGAAGTTCTAAGCATGTATAGGCCTCTACATGTACATCTAGCCTTTCTGCATTAGAGGGGAAAACAAAACTAAACAAAACAAAAGGAATTACTAGAAAAACAAGAAACAAAAAAGACAAATAAATAACAATAGCAAAGATCCCAAAACAATGGTGAAATAGTCCTTCAAAACAAGGCAGAGGGAATGTAACTAAAGTTGTTATTTTACATAGTGATCTTCAAAAGAGTTCTTCAGTAAATATCTTACTGAGTATTGGTCTCAGGACTTTCTTGAGAGTTGTGGAATTCAGCTGTGAACCCATTTGCACTAGAGTTTTCTTAGTTGGTAGGAATTTAAATTACTGTTTCAATTTCATTGCTTTTAATGAGATTATTATTTTTAAATCTTCTTGGCTCAATTTTGGCAATTTGCATGAATCTATTATTTTCTTCTGAATTCTCCAAATTGTTAATCTCTTTGGTTTTGGTTGTGTTCATTGTGATTTCACCATTTTCATTTCTAATTGGATTGATTTGGCTCTTTTCTGTCCTTGTGTGGTTTTATTAATTTTAATAAGCTTTTTTACTTTTATTATGTATGTATGTATGTATGTATTTTTGTCTTTTTGAGACAGAGTTTCATTATGCAATTTAGATGGCCTTGACTCACTTTGTAGCATAGGTTGATCTTGAACTTGCAGCAATTCTCCTGCCTCAGCCTCCCGAGTGCTAGATTACAAGCATGCACCACCACATCTGTCCTTTATTTATTAAGAATAATCAGATCTTTAATTCATTCATTTTTTTTTCTGTGTGGCCTCAATTTTATTGATTTCTGCTGTGATCTCCTTTCTCTGTTGAGTAGGCCACTTGGTAGGAGTTCAAGTGGGCTGGTAGATTTAATATTGACCATTGTGCAGTCAGGTTGCTCCCTTCTCCCCTAGGTGTTGTCTTCATATAGGATGGGTTGGTTAGTTAGCTTTTGCCTCTGTTGCCTCAACCTGTACCCCACTTGATGCTTCTCTTCTCATGTAGGTCTGAGCTTTCACTTGAGGGATGGAGCTCTGCACCAGGTCTGCACTCTCACAGGGCAGGACCACTGCTTTGGATTCACTCTCTCATTTGGAGGGGTGGGTGCCAAATCTGGTCTGCACTCTCAGATAAGAATGGCTCTGCTCTCTCATGCTTTAATTTGCTTAATGTTGAAAGTAAGAGATATGAAAATTCTATCAGCAGATTTTCAAGAATAACTGGTAAAATGAGTAAATAGAGTATGAAACATGAGGAGGTTAAAGCAAAGAACTGGATGTGAGATGAGGAAGGCTGGAACTACCGCAGGGATGTTGATAGCTGGTGCTGCGATGTCTTTCCAGAACTCAGCATCTCCGCCCTCTAATAACAGAACATAGAGGCGTGTGAGTGTGAGGAATAGAAATAAAGAAGAAAGAATTGAAAATTCATAGAACCATACAACAAAACAGTGCAGGATTCTAGTTAAAGGCAACAAAGAGGGACTTAATATTTGGAGAAGTTGATTGTTACACCTTCCCTGAAGGTAATTATAGCCTAGGCTACAAGCACAAAGAGAGAGACAGGGAATGACAGCCCTTGCAGAAATCAGGAGATATACTTTAGAATTTGTACAGACTGGACAGGATCCCTACTTTTGGGTCCAGTCACAGATACCATCAAATTAGGCAGGACAGCCTCAGCAAGACCATGTGAGTCAGAACAAGTTTAGAACTCAGAGCCCATTTACTGGGAGAAGTTTTCAGAAATTGTTAGTGAGGAGACATGCCCTGGGGGATTCATTAAAATTCACTTTCCTGGACAGCATTTTCAGGGAAAATCAAATCACTTGAGGAGAAGACACTGTGAAATGTCCTCCAGGACAAGACCAGGGCTCACTGTTGCCCTAGGGATGATTAGATTGGACCCTGGTGATTCTCCTTTGAGCATCTTCTCTAATACCTCTTTCCTCAAAGTCCTGCTGTGTTCATGTGCATAATGGACCTCAGCAGGATAAGAATATAGGAAAATCAGAGTATGCTTATCTGAAAACTCCCACAGAATCACCCGCCACAGCTATGGAGCTTTTCCTCACAAGGACAGTGGATGACAAACCTGAGGAGCCAGCATCTTGCTTTCTTAGGATCGTATTCTAGGTTCTCAGCTGCAGTCTTTCTTTTATCAGGATGAATTGGCAGTATCAGTGACTGGGTCCTAACCAAATCTTTGATTCATCTCTTGTCCCAGCCACAGCCATATACCAACCTACACCTTATCCTGCCAGAATAACCACTTCCTCTTGTTTCAGTGTCCTGGACCTTTTGATCTTTGAAATGAATAATCCCAGAGCAGTTGCTGTGGGCTGGCAACTTTTCTATTTCCTCTTTGAGGTAAGAACTTTGTCTGGTTCTGGGGTATATGTAGAGTTTGTAAGTCTTGACAAAAAGAATCAAGACCTTACACAGCTCTGCTTCTTGAGTCCTGTATTACTTACTCACTCCACTCTATCATCTAAGCATCTTGCACATGAACCAGTTTTGTACATGCAGGGAAACTCTTAATCATTCTGTACCACAGCTACACCTGAATTTCTAGGATTCTTGATTATGTATTCTTGCAAAAATAATCAATATTTTTATACCTACATTTTCCTGGTCTTCAATAGTCTGATATATGCCTCCAAATGATTAGTACCTTAAAAGAGCACTATATAATATTGTTTGAAGTTCCTCTTCCTTACATGCCTGATTAACACTAAAAAATGCCATGAAAATTCAACTGAAGACAATAATGAAAAAATTAAGTACATGAAGGACATAGAAAACAAAAATATGCTTATAAAATTTTAGCTTTACTCCAGAAACCAGAAAGTGAAATGGAGCCAAGGTAAAGGTCTTAAATCAGAGGTGAATGGTAGGTAGGCAGGTTGTAGAGTCCTGGTTATACCACCTTATACCTCTTTGCAATGTTATCTAAATTTGGGTGCAGACATGTGGATGAATATGCACTTCTCATCATTTTCCTCTCTTTTTTGTCTAATCATTTGTGGTTTAGCCAATGAAAAGCATTCCAAGTGCAGTGTTCACCAAAAAGCACTCAGAGTCATTTTCAAATATACCTTTTAGTTTTCAATAGGCAAAGAAGCTGTTGCAGTCAGTGTTTCTCAGTTAGAACTACAGCTTGACTTTGGTAAAGCAAAGGAAAGATATGAATCTCCAGAAAATTATAAAATATCATTTTAAAAGAATGCATTTCTTTGGATGGATCTGTGCCCAGAGTTCACTGTGGCAGAAGCACTGGAAAGACATCACTGTATTGCTGTCTTTTTTTTCTTCAGTATCTTGAAGTTTATGATTTTGGCCCTTTTCTCTTTTTTATTATCCCTGATCCATATTCACTTAGCAACCTCCAGTTCATCCTCAGCCTGTAGCTTGTATGACAATTCCTGTGAGTTCCCTCTATGTAGTCTCACAGTACATCATATTTTCCTTCATATATTCACCATCACCACTGAGTGATGTGCTTGTGTGATTAGATTTTCACATATATATATATATATTTAGTCATCTATCAAGGTTGGTACTTGATACAGTATATGGCCTTAATATTTACTGAGTGAAACAAAGGAAATACATGTTCCTTTAGATGTTAGGTTTTTATGATTCTACTTCTTAAAAAGTTCTACCTCTGAGATAACCTGGGTGATAGCATAAACAGAATATGGGAAGAATAGGTAGGATTATTAGGAAAGAGAATTATCCTCTCTTCCAGAATGCAGAATGCCTCCTAAGTCTTCAATCCAACTGTGAAAGACCTGAATTCACAAGAGGAAGCCAAGTGGATGTTGGCACCTATATGCCACACATTCCATGTCATTTACTTCTCAACCTCTTTCCCAGATGCCACCAAATGGTTTTGGGAGTCAATGGAGCAATATCCTTCCTCTTATTGCTAAGATTTGTAAGACACGGGGACATCTTTTGCATGCTCAGACTGTTGTTGAAAATCTTGAGTAATGGCAGTAATATGGCTTTGCCTTTTCCTAAAATGTCACTCATTTTATCACTTGTCCTAAGCACAATGACTACCATGCATCAAGAAATCTCATCATTTTCTTTTTTTCTTTGCCTCTGCCTGAGTAAAATTTTACCATTACCTTAAAAATGCAAACACTTTTACCTTCAGATCTATATCATCCCAACCATTGAATCAACACAGAATTTTACCTGTCTGTAGCAGATCAGCGATCTACTCATCATGAAGGCAAGAATGGCTGAACTGTGTAACACATCAAGGCATTTGAGAAGCCATAAATTCTTCTGCTGAGGAAGCTATCAAACAATGAGACCATAAAGTAAAGCTAAATATCTGGTCAGGATGAGGAGTTGGAGGAGAGCTTTCTATGAATAAAACTTTAAAGAACAAACTGTTATTCCAAGTAGATTTTAGGGAAAAAATATATCTGAGTAAATGGACAGTGTGTCTGGTTATTATGAAGACAAGGGTGTTTTCATACTTTTATAAAGGTGTTTACAAGACTTATTCTTCTTAAATGAAGCAAATTTTTAAAAGTGGATTTGAACTCAGGATTTTGAATTTTCCAGGCTAGCACTGTGCTTCTGAGCTATATTCCCAGCCCCAAAATGTAAAATTTTAATTTGTAATTCATGCATATTTAGCTGATGGTATATAATATTCAATAAGAGTGTTGAGAAATTCACAAACCTTGGAGGCAATATTTAACTGTATGAAAGAAAAAAATACTTCATGGGATTTCTCTTGCCCACCCCAGTGTTTTAGAACAATCCAAAGCAAGACTGAGCTCCTTAGAAGAAATTCCACTGGCAAACCATCTGATTGTAGACAACTAAAGAAATCACACAGAATGGAGCTTCTGAACTCCACCATAGTAAGTGGCTTCATCTTGGTGGGGATTCTGAATGACAGTGGGTCTCCTGAACTACTTGGTGCTACACTCGCAGCCCTGTACATGTTGGCCATGATCAGCAATGGCCTGCTGCTCCTGGTCATCACAGTGGATGCCCGGCTCCATGTGCCTATGTACCTCCTGCTGAGGCATCTCTCTCTCATGGACCTCCTGTTCACATCGGTTATTACTCCCAAGGCCCTCATGGATTTTCTGCAGAGAGAAAACACCATCTCCTTTGGAGGCTGTGCCTTTCAGATGTTCCTGGCACTGACACTGGGTGGTGCTGAGGACCTTCTATTGGCCTTCATGGCTTATGACAGGTATGTGGCCATTTGTCATCCTCTCAACTACATGGTCTTCTTGAGACCTAGAGTCTGCTGGCTCATGGTGGCCTCATCCTGGATCTTGTCAACCCTGAGTGCTCTAGGACATACAGTGTACACCATGCACTACCCCTTCTGCATGTCCCGGGAAATTAGACATCTTTTCTGTGAGATTCCAAACTTGCTGAAGCTGGCCTGTACTGACACCTCCAGATATGAACTCATGGTTTATGTGACAGGTGTGACTTTCCTCTTGCTCCCTCTTTCTACTATTATTATTTCCTACAGTCTAATTCTTTTCACTGTGTTCCACATGCCCTCAAAGGAGGGCAGGAAGAAAGCTCTTGTCACTTGCTCCTCTCACCTGACAGTGGTAGGGATGTTTTATGGGGCAGCTACACTCATGTATGTCCTACCCAGTTCCTTCCACAGTCCCAAACAGGACAACATCACCTCTGCTTTCTACACAATTGTCACCCCAGCACTGAACCCACTGATTTATAGCCTGAGGAATAAGGAGGTCATGGGGGCTTTGAGGAGGGTCTTGGGGAAATATAGGATGCAAACACTCCCTACTTTCTAGGTAGATCTCCAAAATTAATTCCTTCTCAATGTCAAAATATTTCTTTTATGCATCAAATTCTTGGCACAAAACTAATATAGTGGAAAATGTGACTTTTAATACAGAAGTACTGAAATGTAAAATGTGTTTGTCAAATAATCTTTAAATCTTTCTGTATTTTATAGTATTGGATCATACTGTGTAACGTTACTATTCACTGATTTAAAATGTTACTCTATTTCTGTAGGCAACTACTTTTTTGAGAAGTTGTAAAGGTATGACTAAGTGACTCTATAGCTTTTTAATCCATACTGTACCAAGATAAGAAGCAGTGAAAATAGTTTCAAATGAACAGCCTAAGAAAGGCTCAGCTATCTGTGGAAAAATAATATTAAGATTTTCATAACTTTTAGAGAAATTAACATATTAAAAATCAGATATTCAGAGAAATTAACATATTAAAAACTCAGTCTTGTTTAATGTCTCAATTAGTAGTTTGCTTTATGCATCAAGTGTATTTTTTGCCTTTCTCCAAACATTGGTTGTTATGGATGCTCTAGTACTTGTGTGTTTTTGTTGTGTGTGTTTTGTGTGTTTTTAAATCAGAATATTTCCTAGTGCTTAAAATTCAAATAGTAAAGACATTAATGAATTCCTCATGGAGACATAGGACATAACACAATCAAATAGAATCAAACAATGCTTTTCCAATCTCTAAATCTGCCTGGACATTGTCAACAATGCAATGGGTTCATATTTTTGTTGTCTATATCTGATTTAAAAGTATACAATTTGTACATGTATAAAAATATTGCATGGTAGTTCTTAACTGTGAATCATTTTTTTCTATTTTAAACCAGTTATACATAAAATAAAAAAGTTTTAAAATGAAAGAATAATATACTTTATTTTCTTGGGAACTTAAAAGTGCTATATAGCTACTAGTTCATTTAAAGCTCTCTTTTGAACAAAATTCATATAATAAAAAGCTGTGTGTTCCATTTTGACAGTCAAAAAGAACACAGTTGATCATAAGTGACACTATTTTTAGAGGATATTGCTGTTTGGTGAAGTTAATTAACTCTATTTCTATTTTTTCTTCCAAAGTGAAACACCAGTATAACTGCTTCATTTATAGTAGTAAAAGAAGTTATTTTTACATTGATCTCATAGTTGTTGAAAATCAAACAATGGTTATAGAAGCAAGGGGTAGTGAGTGGCAAGAAGGATAGAGAAATTCTGATTGATGTACTGAATGATAGTTAGATAAGAGCAATAAGTGCTGGTGTGCTAGGGTGACCGTAGATTACAATAATGCACTGTACATCTCAAAGGCTAGAAGAAAGGATTTGAGAAGTTCTCACTCTAAAGAAATGTTAAATATTTGAGGAAACAAATATTTATCAATATAAATGTTGAGGTATGTACAAAGTGCTGAAACATAATGTTATGGTACCTTATTAATTTATGTATTAGAAAATAAAATTAGAAATAAAAAAATATAAATTCAAAATTTAAAAAAATTAAAGTAAATATTCTAGAAGTTGACAAATCTCCTGCAAACTCTACACATATTTAGACGAACCTCCTTTTATTTTTAATACAGGCACACATTTTAGTGAGTTGATATGTTCATGTGCAGAGGTCCTTTTTGTATATAGAGATGTATAAAATACATTGGATCCGTTTTCAGATTTCAATGGTCAGAATTCAATCAACCCATGTAGTTTTTATAAACTTGAGCATGCTACCTAGATATATTGGCTTCATTCTGTAGCACTGTGTGATATAAATTGACAATAATAAAAGGCCTGTTTCCTAGTAAGTTTATGAGGATTAAGTAAGTTAGTAAATATAAGGTGTTTAATGAGTCATCTGACATATAATGATTACTATATAAATTTTAACTCTGATGTTTAAACAGTTCTGAAAATGCTAAGTGGTAATATCATGTCACATTGATGGTTTACATTGTAACTACCTATGTTATCACTGTTTTTTCTTTGTAAAGATTTTATTTAAAGAGAAATAAAAGCATGTAAAGGGTTGAGATAATACAGAATTACAAAAAAAGATAAACAATAAGAAATCACTAATTAATAAATTACATATTATCCTCTTAGAAATAGTTGTTCAAGTACAAAATTAAAGCATACAAAGTAGATAGTCAAGCAGTGAGAGTGTGAACAGCTACGCATGCATGAATCTCTACGTGTATTTCTATCCTTTCTGTATTAGAGGGAAAAACAAAACTTAGCAAGACAAAACAAAACAAATTCCTCTAAAAACATGAAACCAAAAAGTCATATAAAACCACAGTACAAGGTGATCTAAAATGATTACTGTGTTGTTTCTTATTATCTTCAATACAATGTCTATATCATCAGGCATAAATGAATGTAGCAGTATAATTGAGTATATCAGTAAATAACAATATTAATAAAATAAAAAATTGTAGATAGCATGAAATTTCCAATGCAGGTAATAATCAAACCATAGTGGATATTCTAGTGGATCTTGTCATCTTAAGTGCAGTTGCCTATACTCTCAGACTTGATACTATCAATCATAACAGCTTTGAGTAAAATCTATCAATACAAAACAGTGATCCAACAAACCAGATTTGATTAACATCAGTCATGGTAAAACTGTGGAGGTTTTACAGAGCTTTAGATTAAGTTAATAGGAAATTAAGGTTGATTACCGTACTATATCCTGTTATTTTCACGATTACTGTCTGTGCTCTCAAATCTAGTACAGGTAGAATGACTGGAACAGAATATAATACATCTAAGCAGAGTAGTGTGAGTAATGTGTATTTTAAATTCTGGTGCACTATTAACAGTATAGCATATCAAGGCCATCTATGTTAGAGTTTCTAGTTATCTTTCTCTGCCTCATTTCTGCTATGCTACTTTTCTGCCTTTGTTTAGTTTTCTCCTTCATTCTACTGCCTGCCCCACTCATTAAGGCCTTTCTGCCACTGTTCCTAAAAATCCTGGTATTTTCTCTCTCTCTCTCTCTCTAGAATGTCCTTCAGCATTCTCTGCAGGGTTGGATTGGTGGTCACAAACTCCCCCAGTTCCTCTTTGTCATGGAAGCATCTGTGTTGGTTTTTGGACTCTAGACAATGTGTATTATGGTTTGGCAGAAAGTTTGTCTTCATTCTGCTTATGCCCAGAGACTTTGCCTGAGACTGAAATTAAGGGAAATGGATTGATTAATCTGGTAGAAGAAATTTCAAGACAGTCAAATGTTAAGGTGGTGGCATGGCCATTGTTGGATGTTGCATTGTTGCATGATGATTTGCAATGAAACCAAGCAAAAAGAGCAAAAAACCAAGCAGGATGATTTAAAACATTGTTAGTTTGACCAGAAAGGAAGTTTCAGCAAAGCTGTGGATTACAAAGATAGAATTAAGATCATGATTGCTGAAAAGGAACAAGAAACTAAAAAAGATGGCCTGTGGACATCATAGCAGGTTATGATGTGTCCCCACTCTTTGTAGCCTCAAAGACTTTGCTTGAAAGAAAAAGCAGCAGAGAGTCATGTTACAGAATGGCAGTAGCAGTGGATGAACCATGTTCCAGGATGCCAGTGGGAACCCGGTAAGGTTCCAGAATGCTGGACATGCAGAGAAACTGTTCCTCACAATCAGGTTCAGAGAGGTCAGTGATCCAGGCATTTGACCCCTGCAGCCAATAGAGAGGGAAGCCTGGCTGCTGCTCCAGCTGGCAGAAGCCTTGGCAACATCCATGTGGCACTGGTTAGGCACATGGAGAATGCATGGATTCTGAGGTTAAGACAGCTTCCACCCTAATTTCAAAAGGCCTGGGGGGCCAGACAGGGTGCCCTTGAGAGGGTAATGTGTGAATCTGCAAGTGTGAAGCCAAAGGAGCAGTACAAAACTCCAAAGTTTAGAAAAGCCAGGGGGGTATGGATTGTCTAAGGAAACCTGCAAGGAGAGAGCAAAGCCAGTCCAAGAGAGAAGCCCTGTGAGCTAAAACTACCAGAAGTGCCATGGGGATGGAATCACCCAAGCCCTTTGGAGCTCATAATTTGCCACAGATTGCTTCAGATGCTGCTGGATGTGCAACTACAGGACTTAACGTTTGCCTTGCTGGATTTTGGACTTGTTTTGGATCCTCCTGTTTGTACCTTTTGGAATGGGAATGTTTATCTTGTGCTATTGCATGTTGGAGGTGTTTAACTTTGTTTTTATTTGTACAGGGGCTTGCAGCTAAGAGTTTGCCTTATATTGAGGAGGAGAGTTGGACTTGAACTTTTCAGCAATGCTGAAACTTTAAAGACTTTGGCAATTCTTGAAAGTGGACTAAACATCTTTTGTATAAAGTACGTGCATGAATCTTTGGGGGTACCAGGGGTGGAATGTTATAGCTTGTTTTCAGATGGGCCCCTCAAACCTCATGCAATCATGGACATGGCTGAATCTAGTTTTTGTGATTGTTTCATTGCCTGCTGCTGAGATTGGTGGTGTGAATGCTGCACCCACCCAAGGGCTGAGCCGACATAAAATGTAAGGGTGGAAAGAAGGCATACTTTCCCTCTTTTTCCCTGTTTGCTATTTCTGTTTGCAATCACTATGAATGACTGCCTCTCATCCACACCACCCTGCTTTGGAACCAACTGAGTATGGGCTGAAACCTCCAAAAATTTGTGAGCTAAATAAACCTTTCCTTTCTCCATTTTGGGCATCAGCTATTTTTTCTCAACAATGAGAGAAAAGTAATCAAGACAGTAACATTTACATAACCATTGAGTTTTATTTGACTGTATTTCCCTTTTATCTTCCTTTCTAGACCCTGTTTTTTTTTTTTTTGGTACTGGGGATTTTTTTTTTTGCAGAATTATTTTCTTCTAGTTTTACTAATAATTTTTTTGAACATAGTAGAAATACAACAGAACAAGACAGAACAAAGCCAATTGAGACAGTGTAGTGAATTTGGTAAAGAACTTCTTAGCAGGTTACTGGGATAACAGTAATAGATACCATAGTATATTTCATTATCTTCACAATAGTTGTCTAGTCAATTAGGTATAGCAAAGTCAAAGGAAATACAGAACATTATATAATCAATTGAAAGAGAACATTGAATAAAGTAAAGCAATTAATCATAATGAAACAAAATTGAAAATAACATTTGCTTTCAAAGAGAATCTGGAGGAGACTCCCCATATTTGCTATATTGCCTAGTCATCCTCCCAAGAGATGCTCAGACCTCTGTCCCCAGTTGTTAAGTGGAGAAGGGTTTGGGATGTTTGATTCCAAGCCTGTGGACTGGTAGGCTCACAGGAGACACTACTGGGTCTGCTCCTGATGCATTGTGGAGGAATGTGCTTACTAAGAGGGTGGGCAAATTGCTTCTTTGTGCAGCCACCTGGGTTCCAGCTGGGCCATGGCTGGATCTCAGTGGGCCACTCTCTGGTTCCAATACTGGGGATTGAACTCACAATTTCATGCTTGCCAGGCAGGTGCTTATGCCACTGAGCTAGATCCTTAGCCCCACTAGGCCCTATTTTTGTGGGAGGTATTTTTGTTTGGTTGTTTGTTTTTTTGAGACAGACTCTAGCTGGGTAGTTCTGGCTGCCCTTGAACTCCCACCAACTGTCCTGCTTCAACTTCCCAGTTGCTGAGATTACAGGCATGCACCATGTTCAGCTATTGCTTGGTTTTTTATTTGGAAAACATCTGTTAAACCATGTGTTTCAAACTTTTATCAATTATAAAAAAAAGTAACATAGCTTTTCCTGGGGTTATGTCTTTTGAATTGTTGTTTATTTCTTTTTCCTAAAGTGATAACTTAGAACTTAAAAATTACTATTGGCTTTAGAAATTCAATGTTTCTTTTACTAAATGTGTACATGATAGTCTTTTAATTATAGGCCCTTTTCTATTAGCAAATACTTTTAAAGTATGTGATCATATGTGTATGTGCACACACACAGACACACACATACACACTCAATCTCCCTGAATGTAATATCCACAGATAATAATTCAGTTTTACTAGGATCAACCTGAAGTAGGATTTAAATGCCCAACTAAGGAATTTGAACATACTAAATTTGATTCATAAACTTTCCTTTGGAAGATTCTCATTTAGTGGTGTACAAGATATATTAAATTTCTCATGTATTTAACAAAGTACCAGTATATGGAAACAACACAAGTATAATTGAACAAAGTACTGAAATAACAAGAATGATTATGGCAATAAAAAAGATGGGAATTTCAAAATTCATTTAAAAGATGAACTTGATGACTAATAATATTCAGGAAAGAAAAGGGGTAAAGAAGTAAAAGTTGATTTTCCATTCTTATGTCAGAGATTAGAGAAAATGACATTAGTATCTGAAAAATAGTAAAAGTAAAATTGATTTGCAGAATGAGTTTTATTCATAAAATTTTTGCCTATACCTGTGTCATTAAGAGTTCTACTTTTTCTCTCTTCCAGAAGATTTAATGTTTCTGTTTTAATATTTAGATCTTTTTTCCATTTGATATTAATTTAGTACATAGTAAGAGACTAAACTTTGATAAGTAGAAATCCAGGTTTCCATTTTTATTAAACTGCTTGAATTTTTATTCACTTTTTTCACATTTATTAAAGAGGCTATTTTTCTTCCAGTGAAACTGTTTGGTAGTTTTATCAAAAATACTGTGGCTGAGTTTTTTTTCTTGAGTTATTTCTGAATCTTACAATCTATTCCACTGATCTTTGGGTCTATATTTTTTGTATGTGCTAGTACCATGCTGTTTTTTCTCACTGTAGATTTGTAGTACAGTTTCAATCAATGACTGACTCTTGTTGTCTAGGACTACTTTTGTTATTCTAATTATCTTCTGGTTCCAAATGAATTTTAGGATTATTTTCTCTAGTTCTGTGAGGTATGCTATTAGTATTTCAACCAGAATTGTATTAAACCTGTATAATAATTTTGGAAATTTGACCATCTTTACTATGTTGGTTCTTCTTACCTAAGAAAAAGGGTATCTTTCCATTTTCTAATATCCTCTTCCTTTTTAGAGTATTGTAGTTTTCAATATAAAGGTCTTTTATTTCCTTCATAGATTGATTCTTAAGTATTTCATTTTAGGGGATGCTATTGTAAAAATTGTGGTTTCTCTAATTTCTCTCTAGTAAGTTTGTTATTTGTGTTCAGCAATGGTATTTATCAAGAGGGTGGGCAAATTGCTTCTTTGTGCAGCCAAACAAAGTGACTGAATTAGGTTATTATATCTAGAAGTCTTTTGGTGAAGTTGATGGATCTTCTACGTAGAGTATTATGTCATCAACAAATAATGGTAATTTAACTTCTTCTTTTCCATCCTCATTTGTTTTATTTCTTTTGTCTAATTGCTCTGACAAATGTTTCAGAACTATTTTGAATAAGAGTGGTGATATTGGACATCCTTGTCTTGTTGTTGATTTTAGCATGAAAGCTTTCAGTTTTTGACCATTTAGTATGATTCTGGCTGTTGGTTTACCATAGATGAATTTTACTAGATGGAGGTAAACACCATCTACTCCAATTTTCTACTCTTTTTTTTAAAAATCATCAGCAAGTGTTGGACTTTGCCAAATTCTTTTTCTACATGTATTGAGATGATCATATGATTCTTGTCTTTGGTTATATTAGTATGGTATATTATATTTATTTATGTACATATGTTGAAACATCCTTAAATCTCTGGAATGAATCCTACTTGGTGATGAAATATAATCTTGATGTTTTACTGAATTCCATTTGCCAATATCTCATTTAGGATTTTTGCATCTATGTTATTTGGGGAGATGGCCTGTAGTTTTCTTTTGGGTAATTCTGTAGTTTATGTAGCAGGGCACTGCTTCCTTCCAGGAATGATTTAGAAAAAACTGCTTCCCTTCCAGTCTCATTAAAGAGTTTCAACATTGTTGGCATTAGGTCTTTCTAATTTTTAAAATCTTTTTGGAATTCAACAGTGAAACCATCAATTTTTATTTGTTGTTAAGTTTTTAATTACATTTTCCATTTCATTGACTAATATTAGGTCACTTAGAATTTTTGTATCATCTCGATTCAGTTTTTTCAATTCATATGTATCAAAGTATCTGTCCATTTCTTCTGTGGTTTCCATTTTACTAGACTATGGTTTCTCAAAGCAGTTATAAAAGCTTAACTAATGTTCAGTTGAGGTAACAAGAACATTTTTCTATGGATCTGTGAGGATAAATAGTTCAGCTAATTGTTAATCAAAGAATGGAATTTAAACTGTGTGTCTAATCTGTCCTAATTTTCTGAGAAAAGAAAGAGGAAATGTATCATAGCTAAATCACATAAGGTTCTTTGCATTAAGCCATTTTTGTTTTTTTAATTTAAAAATTTATTAGTCTAGAAATGTGTGATTTACCAAAGCTGACTCAAGAAGATATAATAATTTTGAATAACCCAGTGTCAGCTACTAAAATAAAAAATGTGATTAAAAACTTAAAAAGAAAAGTCCAGGTCCTGATGGATTCACTGCTGAATTCTATAAGAAATTTAGAGAAGATTTAATGCTAATGCTTCTCAAACTCTTCAAATGAAATTGAAAGAGAAGCATTTCTCCTTAAATCATTCCTGGAGAGAAGTATTACTCTGATACTAGAACCAGAGAAAGACCCAACCAAAAAGAAGAACTATAGACCAATCTCACTAATGAACATCAATGTAAAAATTCTCAATAAAATACTGGCAAATAGAATGCAGCAAATCATCAAGATTATACACTATGACCAAGTAGGATTTATTCCAGGAATGAAGGGATAAATAATTTAATGCATCATATCACAGAGTCAAAAACCAAAATCACATGACCATCTCTATAGATGCAGAAAAAGCTTCTGATAAAGCCCAACACTTGTTCATGGTAAAAACCTCAAGGAAATTTAGAATACATGGTATCTACCTCAATCTGATAAAAGCCATCTATGACCAACCAATAGCCAACAGCATACTAAATGGAAGAAAAACAAATCTTTCACTCTAAAATCAGAAATAAAATCAGGAATAAGACTTTATTCAATAAAGTATGGAAACATTACCCGAAGCAATTAGACAAGAGAGAGAAATAAAAGAAATAAAGATAGGCAAGCAAGAAGTTAAATTATCCCTATTTGCAGATCACAAGATACTCTACATAAAATGTCTCAAAAACTCCATCAAAAGACTACTACAATTAATATGCACATTCAACAATGTGGCTGGATACAAAGTCAATACTCAAAATTCAGTAGCATTCTTGTATACAAACAACAAATTCACTGAGAGAGAAACTATGGAAATTACACCTTTCACAGTAGAAGCCAAAACAATGAAATACTTAGGAATCAACCTAACAAAGGTTGTAAAAGACCTATACATTGAAAACTAGAGAACTCTAAGAAATGAGGTTGAAGAATATGTCAGAAAATGCAAAGATATCCCTTGCTATTGGTTGAGAAAAGCCAACGATGTGAAAATGGCCATACTTCCAAAACTGTTATATAGATTTAATGCAATCTCAATCAAAGTACCATTAACATACTTACAGACCTAGAGAAAATATTCCTAAAATTGATTTGGAAAGAGAGAATACCTAGAATAGCAAAGGAAATCTTGGGTAACAGAATGTCTCTAATTTATCAATCTTTTTAGCTGAGCAGAATTCCAATATATATCAATACCTCATTTTCTTTATCCAATCATCTGTTGATGGGTATACAGGCTGCATCCAGGATTTAGCTATTATGAATTGTGCTGCTATAAACATTGGTACACCTGTATCATTGTAGTATGATGTCTTAAGCTCTTTGGGGAAGATACGTAAGGGGAATCCCTGGGTCATGTGGAAATTCTAATTTCAGTTTTGTGATTTCCATAATGTATTAGTCTTCTGTCTGAGGAATAGCTGGCAAATATTTTTTCACTCTGTAGATTGTGTCTTCACTCTACTAAATGATTCTTTTGAAGCACTGAAGCTTTAGACTGATAGAATCTCACTTGTTGTTTCTTGCTGTTATTTCTCTCTCATTCAATTGAAATTCTGTGTAGCAAATTCTTTCCTACACCTGTCTTCAAGTGTTTTACCTGTTTTGGCTTCTAGTAGATCTAATGTGTCTGTTTTAATATGCAAAATTTTGATCCATTTTGATTTTAATTTAGTATGATAATTTAACTTCTTCTTTTCCTATCTTTATTTCTTTCTCTTGTCTGATTGCTCTGACTAATATTTCCAGGACTATATTGAATAGGAGTGGTGATAGTGGACATCCTTGTCTTGTTCCTGAGTTTAGAGTGAAGGCTTTCAGTTTTGGTCCATTTAATATAATTTTGGCTGTTGGTTTGTCATAAATGGCCTTTAAGAGATTGAGGTAAATATCATCTGTTCTGAGTTTCTGTAGGGGTTTTATCATGAACAGGTGTTGGACTTTATCAAAAGCTTTTTCTGCATCTATTGATATGGTCATGTGATTTTTATTTTTGCCTCTGTTGATGTTGTGTATCACATCTGTTGATTTGCTTATGTTAATCCATATCTGTTGGAGATGTAGTCAGAACTGGGCAGTTGGGGGTGTGGAAGTAAGGAGGAGTTCTGCAGGGTTGCAGAAGGTTCTGGGGATTGGGGTTCAGCAGAGATCAAAATATACCTGGAAATATGGGACCTTAGATTATTTTCTCAGGCTGCAACAATAATTGTCAAAATCTCAGAGGACTGAAAAATCAAATGTGCTGTGGAACGGCCATTGAGAGCATTTATCTAGCTTGTAGGCTTTCCACAGTGTGTTGCAGAAATAGATGAGATGTTTTGGCCTCAGGAAGGATGTAAGTTGCAGAGGTATGAGATTTTTGAGAACACATGCAAGGGGTAATGAAGTGGGAACACAGAGTGGTAAATTGCCTGTAGTAGTTTTAGACATTAGCTGAACAGAAGTGACTCAAGAAAGAGAAGGAAGGTCTCCAACCAATTCCTTGAGGTCAAGTGAGTGGATGAGCAACCAAACTAGGCATCCCCAGAATTGGATGACCACCAGGGACTCAAGGGTGACTCCCCAAGGGTGACTGTGACCAGTACTAGGTTTTTGGCACACAACTCAGGCTGGGTCTAGAAAGCCACTTAGAGTGAAGGGGACAGCAGAGATAAATGATAGAGACAGGAGGAGGTGACAGGTTGTAGATGACACTTACTAGACCTGAAGAGGAGACCGAGACTAGGAGCAAGCCAAGGCAAGGGAGGTCAGATGTCAAAGGAAGTCTCAGTGTGCCCCTGTGGGGTCTGGAGAGGGTGATCAGACCCTTCAGCCCTCCTAGGAGGGGATTGTGATTTCTGGGGTTTCGGCACCAGTTGCTAGGGTAAACCAAGGCATGGGTGAGACCATTGAGACAGGTGGAACTTGAGTAATGTGCAGGGATTTCATTGCAGAGTAGTTGTGGATGGGCTAAAGGCAAAAACCATTGGCTCAGAGTGAGGGTCAAGAGTATATTCTATAGTGGAGTTTAGGTTGTGATATCCCAAGAATAATCTCATTCACTTATAAAATCAAAGAAAACAATATCTCATGTTTCATTCCCTTTTAGTTACTTAGTTTTATCACCTATTTTTCAGGTCAAATGGCTAGATGATATTTTCTCATTAGCTTCAATGTAAAATAACACCTATGCTATATGGGTTACAGTGGCAACTTTGCTTAAGTTGTTTTTCAGAAAACTGGAGGTAACTCTGAACAGTGAAAACTACTGACTATTCACTTCCACTTAAATATCTTAATTGATTTGTCACTGCTGGGACACAAATACCCAATGCTTTCAAGTTCAAGGAGGAAATACTCATTTTACCTCATAGCTTGTAGAGAGTTTAGTGCATAGCCGGCTCACTCCAAGGTGGGGAGAAATGACAGAGGAGAACGCTTCATGGGCATGACAGACAGGAAGCAGTGGAGCAAATCTGCCTTCCCTCTTTCCCCTTATATTCCATTTGCAGAGTTAGCCTTCCCATTGCCTACACTCAGAACTAAGCTAAACCAATCAGTGCACTAATTTAGTTATCATACACCATTGATCTATACTAACTCACCCTAGATCCAGCCATCCCCAAAAAGTCCCACCTATGTTTGCATGAGGCCTGGGAGAAAACTAGATATAAACCATAACACTAAGTGCCTGTTGGGTGAACTTCTGACATCAAAGGACCAAAACTACCCTCAGAGCATGCTAATGAGCCATTTTGTGAACATGAATCCTATGAAGACCCATGAAGTCAATTATGCATGCACTGATCTCCAACTACTCATGCCTCAGACCATGATTTTATTATCTAAAAAAATATCCTGAACATTATGCTAAAGGAGGCATGATGTGGCTACCTTTCCCTCCTTCACACCATTTGTGGTCTCATTAATAAACTCTTCATCTTTTGGAAAATACAGCATTTCTGTTACTGGTGTGATTTGTTACAGGCAAGATGGGCCTGGTTCAGTAACATTAATGCAGTGACAGGTGCTAAAGTGAAATTAGAGATTGCAGTGACTCTAGATCTGACAGGAAAAAAAAAAGGAATTAAGATGGTCTATGTATATGTTTTTCCCTCAGTGTATCATGAAAATGCCAGACTGTTTCACATGAAATGTAAGTTAGGAAAATGATGGGGGAAAAACACTCAAACAGGATTGCCTAGAGTGAGCCAAGTTACAAAGAACAATCCTTACACAACATCTGTACCATTATTCACAAATGCACACACAATTTTTTTAAAAGGGAAAGTGTGTGACATGTAGACATTTTTGAAAGATTAGAAATTTTTATTAGGTGAATAAATGGTCATAAACAAAGTGTCTGTAATTTTTAATGAGCCCAAAGTACAGAATTTGTAAGGGAAACCCATCCAGATATAAGTTCATTTCCTCAGTCCTTTTCTCTGAGGTACAGAATGGGATTTCAGACTAGAAATGGAAGGCACTGTGTTTACTCTTGCAGTCAGGTAATAATGCAGACTTTATACATGATATATAAAGGAAATTCCAGTGATGGAATTTTCTTTCCATTTACAGAATACCTCAGCATATTAAAAACTAACTATATTTGAGGACCAATCACTGTAAGAGGAAAACAGTCAAAGAAAAAGTCTCAGAGGTTGCTACTACACTACTTAGTACTTACACTACTTAGAATTTGTCAGCTCCAGAGATTCTCCCTGATGTCTCTTACCCTCACACATTGAATCTGTAGATCAATTGTATGATGAGGGGGAAGGAAAGATTAATTTACATTTGAACATCAATTTCAGGGCAAGAATAACTACATTAAATTACATGATTTCATTTTATCTCCATCAATGTTATTGAGATAGATAATAGTACTGTTACGAAATAATCTATCATTTAGCTGCTTGTCATTGCTTTCTCCTACTGGAAGTGTATATAAGTAGTGTAGGGAAGTTTCAAATTTACATTTGTTCTCTGAAGGTTTGATAACTTTGTTCTATGAAAACCACCATCCATACATAGACTAATAGGGAAAAGACATACAAATTTATTAATGTGAAAAGCATGTAGCTATATATAAGATGTTACTCAAAGAGGGGTAAGATGGCTGAAATTTATAAAGAGGTCATCCAAAAGATAAGAAGTTAGAATTCTGAGGGGAGAAAGTTGACATAGATTCTGGAAGGTTGAGTTGAGAGTTTGCATAGTGACTAACTATTGTCTTGTTATGCAGATGAAGTTTTCTAGGTAATAGTAACCTGCAGTAATCTCTTTCTGAGCCACATTCAGACCCCCAAACTTCTTCCTGTAAAAGCTTTTCCTAGTTAAATAGGATTATGTGATAGAAAACTCTCTACTTGCATTCATTATTTACTAATTCAGACAGATATAAATTTCACTTTACTTCTATGTGTCTTGGTTCGGTAGGATTTCTGAATACTCAATTCAAAATATGCCAAAGAAATATATTTGGGGTGAGTATTTTGGTCTCCATAACTAGTTAATGTTGGGTTCTTGGTGTTGTACCCCAAAATAAAATGAAAATTTTAAAAAGGCAAAAAGAATAAAAAGGCCAAGACATCTTGGAGGGGAAAGAAGAGAGCACTTATTTATTTAGGCTGGTCTCCAGTGACACAGAGTGAGGGTGGAATTTACACTGCTGTGGACCAGGCTAAGATTTAGGGATGGTTTATAAAGGGAAAAAACCGCAAAGATGTGGGGGGCCTGCACCTGTGCATTCCTGAGGAAATGGGACATCCTGTTTTCTCCTTTTTTTAAAGGTCAAAGGGCATGGCACATACCGAACAGAATGGTGGCACTAAGAGTTAGAGTATAACACTTGGCTCAAACATATTTCTGAATGACTTCAAAATTATTGCTCAGTAGAAAAATATTTATAGTCCTACTCAACATTAGAAGATAGGGTTTTGATAGGACACTGTCTTCTTTATATCTTGTTTGTTTTCACGGCAATTTACAGACATAACTATTCACATTTATCTGAGGAAAGTAATGTAGACAGATGTGTTAATTTCCTTATTCAATCATCATGCATGGCTTGAACACATATATTTCATTTTGTCAGGGACTAAGGGAATGAACAAGAATAAGACATATCCTCCCCTAACTGGAAGAAGAAGCAGAGGGTAAATTCAGCTCCACTCTCACAGAAGCAGCCAAAGTTTAAACTGAAGCTGTGAGTGAGTAGCCTTCCAGTCTTATGGAAAGAAGCTTCTGATTGTTCAGGTCTCCCTGGAGCAACCTGAAGACAAGGAGGTGGCCTCAAGGAGACAAGTACGCAAAGAAGAAGTTGAGAAATGGAAGTAGACAGGTACCATACACTCAGGTTAAAACACAAACAGAAATTGGTTAGGATTTCATGAGCAAAAATGTAATACCCAGGGGTTTTAAGACTTATGTAGAACACCAAGATGAATTTCACACTGTCACTGTTACAGAAAATTGATAAAAATCTGGGAAAAGATAGCGAACATAATCTAAACAGACAGTAAAGAGGAGGCGGGAGAGGGAAGGAGGGAAGCAGGGAAAGTGGGGAGAGAGAGAAACACACAAAGAGAGAGAGAGAGACAGAGAGAGACAGAGAGAGACAGAGAGAGAGAGAGAGAGAAAGAGAGACAGAGAGAGAACAGACGTTGGTTTAATAACAACATTCTCAAGACAATGAATCAGGATCCCATGCAAAATAAACTAATTACTTTTGAGGGCATGTTTCTTAGAGATATTAGGACTTCTCACTAGACTCCTCTTCTTAAAGTTTGCACAGCCCCTCTCAAGATTGCTACCTTGAGATCAAGCTTTCAGTCACATGGACTTTTAGGGAACAACCAAACCCTAATTTGAACACAGCATCCAGCCCCTGACTCCCAGAGGCTTATGTCTTTACAGTGCAAAATACATTCATTCTAAACTAATAATCCCACCTGGTTAACTATCTTGTTAATCCTCAAAAGTTCAAGTCTAAAATGCAATCTGAGACTCCTGTCAAACTCTCATCTGTGAGTCACTGTAAAAATAAAAAAGTTACAACCCTCAAAGATACAATGGTGGGACCACCATAAAATACATAGTCCCATTCCAGAAGGGATAAATAGGTAAGTAGAAAACTTATAATCAGCCTAAAGCAAGAAAAATACTTAGCAGAAGTTTTGTTAGCAGATGTTAGGCCCTAAATCTCCACATGAAATATCTTGGACAAAATGCAACAAGACATATGAACTCAAGGATGTGGACAGCCACTTCCAATGGTTTTGAGTGTTCCTACCACTTGACTTTTCTCTGAAGCTTCACAACGGTGTTGGCAGCTTTCTCAAACAGATGTTTCATGCCTTTTGCTATTTGGCCTTTGGGGGACTTCCACTTTGGCTCAAATTCTACAGCTCCACAAAGTCTCACCACATCAAGGGTGCAATTCATACAAATCAGTCTTTACAGGGCAAGCTTTCATGGACTGACAGATCTTCTTTCTAGACTTCGTTGAAGACACCATGAATCCATAATTCGTGTGTTTTCTACATCTGCGAAATATTTTCATGATACCAAAGCCTGCCTCAGGGAGGAGCTATGCCAGGCTTCCTTGAACTATGACTGTAGCAACCTCAGAGCACTTTTCCAGTAAACCAGATTACAAATTGGTTTGGATGTACAGAGCATACCCTAGAAAGTCTATGCAACAAATGTGATGGATAAGCCTCTAGGAAGGTGGCTACAAAGATTCCTGAAATTCTTTTCAGTTGTCATTTTGGTTGTCTTGATTTGCAGCCTTGGGTTCCTCTTTTCAATGTTTATCTTTTTAACAAAAGGTGGCTCAGCTGACACATCCTTTGTCCCAAGCACATGTTTTTTGCTCCGTCTCTGACCAAGCTATAAATTTTCCAATCCTTACACTCTGCTTCCTTTTGTTCCAAATGTCACTCAAAATCCACTGAAAATCAGTCCCTTCAACTGTTCTCTGGAAACTTCTGTGTTCTCAGGAGCCCAGCATTCTGGGTCCTAATGGAAATGGCAGCCTGAAACTTTTCTGAAATGCTTTCAGGTTATTTTTCCACTGTCTTAATGAAGAGCATTTGGTTACCTTCCAGCTATAGTAATCTCTTTATGAAATGCTCCTTTGACCACTTTTTAACTTACCTTTTATACACTAACTTTTAGACAGGGTAATATGTTTTCCAATCATTAAGTTCTACTCCCCTTTTAAGTATAAATTTCATTTTAAAATTATTTTCTCTGTTCTTTTGTATAATTATGTTTATGTAGTTGAGAGAAAGCACGCAATTCCCTGAGTGCTTTACTATGTAGTGACTCTTCTGTTAAATACAGTAGTTTATCACTCTTAAATTCTGCCTTCTGTATATCCCTCAAGAAAGATACTTTTCATTTAAGTACTTTTACTTTGTCCCTTGTTACAAGAATGGTCTTGGCCTCCAACACTTCATTTATTTCTGAGAATTCACAGAATTCCTTTACCATCTTTATTTTTAAACCAATATTCAATATTATGACTGCATTAGTATCTCTGAAGCTTCAGATTTTATCTACACTTCTCTTCATCTTAGCCTTTGATAGACTTTCTATTCATGTTCCATTTGTGGTACTCTAGGTTTTTATTAGATTTTTTTCTCCAAAGTCTTACAGCATCAATTCAGTATCCAGTTACAATCCTGCTTCTATAATTTTGGTTTTTGCTATAGTACACCTTGTTACTCCATATCAATTGTTATAATTTATTTTGTGTTGCTATAACAGAATATTGAGAATGAGTAATTTACAGTGACCATACACTTATTGAGTTCCAGTTGTACAGACTGAGAAGTCCAAGATCAATGCAGAGGCATTCTATGAGACAATTATGGCTACATCACAACATACAGAATCCAAATGTGTAAAGTGGCAGATGGGGCTTTTATAATATCACTAAGCCCAATTATTAGAGAAGTTTTCATTGCTGAATCACCTCTGAAATGTTACATCCCTCAATACAGTTATATGGCAGTTAAATTGTAAGGTGAGTTTAACAGGAAAGAAATATTCAATCCATTGCATGTGATATGCCTGTTATAATAATCTAATACAGACATGTGAAAGCAAAAACTAAGGAAAAACTGATACAGGAAGATAAATATTAAATGACCTAAGAAAAGTTCAATAGAGTTAATCAATAAAAGAGAAGGTGAAGTAACAATAATTAAGATGTGTTATATACCTGTAGCAACTCTCCATGATGAATATGAGTGTAATCATATGTACAACAAATATATATATATATATATATATATATATATATATATATATATCATAACTAAACAGAGTAAGAGAGAGAGGAAGAAATGGAACCACTTGATATAGGTTTTGCAGAAGCTAATAGAGGGAAGATTATTGAATGGCATTATCACTTTTTTAAAAAAAAGCTGTGAAATTCATACATTTTCTAATTGCACCTCATTATTTAATGATTTTCATGTAATGGATTCTAACAGCAAGATAAAAAAATCAGGATATTAAGTTGAAACTCATCAAATACCAAAAAGCTATGTATGTTTGAAAGACACACAATGATGTCTTCTACACATACCAATGCACACACAGAAAAAAGGTAACAAGAACAACAATAAAAACCAATGTTGGAAAATCTAAGGGAAGAGATATAAAGATCTGATGGAGGCTTTTTAAGGTCTGAAAACAGTTAAGGTAACTGGGTGTCTGTTCTTCACACAGCCATGGCCACTGGAGACTACAATGCTGAAGGAATGCTGGTCAGAGAAAAAAGGAAACAAAACCTTCAAAAGCTGCTGAAAAAGTGGGACTGGATACTAAGTTTTGGTTGCACAAATTTCAGGGATATCTGGGTGTGACCTGTGCACAGGCCTTACAATATTTAGAAGAACAGGACCTTCAGGTTCTGAAATCTCTGGTACAGCATCCATTGGAAAATAAAGCACTGGAGAAGCTGCTTGATCTGTCACACTCAACTATTTACCCAAAGTTACAGGAGTCACCAGTGGAGATTTTAAACAAAAGGCAGAAGAAAGTTGAACAGGCATTTCAGGAGCTAAAGGACATGCTTTAAGAAAAAGGCAAAGGCAGGAAGAGGAGGTGAGGAGGAAAAAATCAGAGCTGAGGCAAGCAATGGAGATCCCTGAAGAACACTGGCTACTGCCTGAAAACCCTCAGTGAAGTCATAGAAAACCTGCAGAGGCATCTTGGTCTCCCTGCACAGTCTTTGTCTTATAGGAAAAATATTTCAGATAGAGATCTGGTAAGAAGGGCAGCTGGAGGCCTTGCCCTACAGGGAATTTACCAAACTAGCCAACAAAGGGACCTGGTACAGAACAGAGAAGAGCTACTTAGTGTCCCCAAGAAGTTCTCACTCTTTGGCCCTCAGTAGGGTACACAGATAGAAACAAAGGAATTTACATCTTCTTAAGCAGAATTCATGTTCATCCAGAAAGTAGAGAAGCTGGGATTCAGTGTAACTGCCTCCATCAAGGGCAGAGGATGGGGATTTACTTTAGAAGGTACCAGAGATAAAAAAGAATATTCAGAATCCGAGGAAAACCACCAATCACCTTCTGAGCACTCTTATTTTTGCTCATCCAAGATTAGCTACATCTCTCTAGCCTGCTGCCACTTTCCCATTGATAAACTCCAGTTCACCAAGGCTGCTCTCCAAGGCTGCTCTCCAGGAAATGAAATGCATTGTAGACCTCCTGAATCATATTACACCTGCCTTGCTGAAGCAAAAGACTGAAAACTTCTTCCATAGGTTTGGTTCCCATGCTAACCAAGGTCCTGTGCACCTGGGAGGAATCAGTTGGTGGAAGGCAATTTCAGAGGGTTTCCAAAAGGAGCAGCTAGAGGAGGTCAAGCAGTAGGCATCAGAGACCTTAGATATTTATATGAGGGGCAGCTATGCTGGCTTTGGAGCAAAAGGTGCTGCAAGTGTGACTCTATCAGATTTACATTCAACAAAAACCTCTCAGAGCAACAGTCTTCAAAACCATCAAACCAATATCAAACTATCTGTGGCCTAGATCAGTGGTCCACCAGATGCAGATGGCATTGCCCAGTGGAAAATGAGCCTTATGACCAGCAATCAAACCTGGCATGTCATTGACAGGGGTCTTCACCTGGTGCCCATTTGAGATATCATTCTCTCCAGCCACATAAGTGACTTTAAGGATGCTCTAAAGGTGGCCAAATGCATGAAAGACAGCTACACAGCTCTGACTGGCCTCAGTGCCCAGATTCAATATAGAGAGGAATTACTGAGTGCTGAGGAGGAAGTTAGAGTTTTCCTAGAGGATGTGAAATCCTGGAAAGCGTCTGATCCTGAAGCACAGTTTAAAAAACTGATGAATCTCATGCAAAGGTTGTGTCAAAAAACAACAGGTTATGACATTTGGATTAATGTATGCCTCACATAATGCAGATCTGCAGAACTTTTTAGTAAACACTGCAAACTTTTGCAAAACATCTTCAACTTATGAAACTGAATTCGTTAAATCTCAGCTGGGCACACTTCTGGATCTGCATGTGTACAAAGTGACACTCCACCATGCAGTGGATCTACCAGTCCAAGTCAAAGCAAGAGGAAGTCAACATCTCCCAAATTTCAGAATTAATTAAAATCTTAAAAGAAACTTTCAGTGACTTCATGGAAGTGAAGGTCAAATCTCACTCCCAGAAGCAGCAGAGAAGGCTCAAATAAAAGTCACTTACAAAGTTAGCTTGGCTGTTACCTGCTATTTGAATTACCATGAAGAGGCAGAGAAGACAGCCACACAGCTCTTGTTACTTTGTATTGCAACTGGTGCAGGATATCACTTGGTTAACAATACTTTTCAGTATCTCCTGGGTTGTGATGAGTTAAACTTTCTACTGGATAAAATGCAGTTTGCCCAGAGCAAATCCCAAGAGATAAAAAATATTTGTATCCTCAGGGCTCAGGCATGCCTGGTACTTACATGTCTGACAGCCTCAACTGGAATTACAGATATTTCTACAGAAGAACAAGCATAGCACATGGCATTGATCAGAAAATGTATGGGCCAATCCCATTCCAAACAAATTACACATGTCCTCAACAAATCTGGAGCTGGTTGCAACTGGGACAACCTAGAAGACGACTTGAAATTGGTCACTGATGGGGATTTTGAAGACACCAGATCATCTCTGCAAGTAGACAAGATCAAAGAACAATTTCAAAATCTCCTTGACAAAAATAAACAGACAAGGCTGTGGATTTAGCTCAGTGGCATAAGTGCCTGCCTTGCAAGCAGGCTGTTGTGAGTTTGATCCCCAGTACTGATTAAAAAAAAAAAATAAATAAATAAGTGATCTCAAGGCCAACCTGAACTGCATAGTGAGACCCTGTCTCAAAAAGACCAAAAAAAATTTTAACATGTTTTAAGGGGCCGGGGATTTAGCTCAGCGGCACAAGCGCTGGTCTAGTAAGCAAGAGGTCATGAGTTTGATCCCCAGTACAATAAAAACAAAAAACAAAACAAAATAGAAAAATAAACAGACATATAAACCACATGTTGAAGACAATACTAAACAGGTAGTAGAAAATGGAGCATTCCAAGATTTACTCCAATGTCTAGGACTAGAAAATTACTTCCACAAAAGGATGGGCAGAGCTAACTTTCATCTTGTTGATCAGATGAACTTCTATTTACAGAACTCATCCCAGCTTTGAACAGGAACTTCTTTTCTATTTCCTACAGAAGCTACTGATGTTCGACTATGGATACAGATATCTGGTTTTCAGAGAAGAACACATACAACATTAGGTTTATCCAAGCACCTCTGACCGGGAAAATGAGGTTCCTGATCCAGATGATTTCACCAGACAGTGTATTTTAGTAAAACTTTCTATTTGTCAATTTTCCCTCCCCTCTTTGGTGCCTAATCCTTGTACTTCATGAATTGAATTCTCTCTGTGGTGTCTCAAACAAATTAGGAGGACTTGGCAGCATTCAACAATATCACCAAAAGGAAGGTACAGTTTTAATAACCAGCAGATGTGTTATGTACCCACCTCCATTGTGTCCTTCATTAGGGTTGGAAATGTCTGTCTGCTTCCAAATCTTGGGTCATGAACTGTCTTCTCAATAAATGAAAACGTAATGTGTTTTTTCACAGACACTACAAGGGAAGCAGCAAAGACTGTCTCTTATTAGAGGGTGTGGTGGAAGTCTGCTGGTTCTGTTCTGGGAGGAAGATGAGGACAGATTTGACAACTGTGTGACCTTCACCAGTCTTCATGGAGGAGGTCTCTTCTGTCATTGTGATCCTCATGTCAGCCTCAGATAACAATGGAGAAAACAGAAAAATTGTCTGTGACCTTGGAAGTCATCATGATTTTTAATCTGCTTGCTTGATGATAGAGAAAAAATATTGATAGTAATTATGGTAGAAGAGTAAGAATTGGAATCAGGAATAGAAATGAGGCAGATGTATCGAAGAGATCACTACTGCAATCAGATGTTTGCTGGAGCTCTCTGACCCTGCTCTCAGCCTGGAAGACTGTTCTCACATGTCGCGAGTGAGAATTCCTTATTGATGAAGACCATGGAGACTGCAAAGAAGCCAAAGCAAAGGCAGAGATTATAATGACCACCTTGAGAAAAATGAAATTATCTCACATGAAGGAAAATGTGCTACCCCTTCAGGGAGAACTATGGCATCTTTGGTGTAAAAAGGACAAAGAACTCTATCATCTAAGAGAGAAGAGGAACAAGAGCATTGAACAACACAAGAGTGAGATTGAGGCACAAAAACAAAAAATAAGATATAAACAGTTCTTAAAAGGCTTTCCTCTCAATGACTTAATGCAATCTTTCCTACGATTTTTGCAACAACACTCAGAACCTCATATCAAACTCTACTTTTTGCACTGGCTGAGTTTTATTTGGCAGCTTCACCACAGGACACATGGAAAATTTGCATGAGCAACAAATACTTTTGTGGTCAAAGATACAAACAGAAAAGGAAAAGCCACAGAAAAGAAACTCCCTGAACCTGTGGCAAAGTAAACTGGAAGCACCTCTACAGAGATCAGTGACTGTACATTGGGAATTGAACAGCTTCTCAGAGAAGTTGCGCAGATGTATGAAGCTCTGGAAGAAACTTTCCTCAAAACAGATAGTGTTTTTCTCTCCTTTCTCCAAATTGCTGCAGACGTGATGCTATCTGGCATGCCCATGGAGCTGATGGATGGGGATGCATCCTATGTGCCTCTAAAATGGGTGGCAGTTGTATTTGACAAGGTCTCTGAGAAACTTCCAGGCAAGAGACTGTTCTTTCTGTCTTGGAAAGTCCACCCTGCTGAATGCCTTTTTTGGGCTGCAGTTCAGGGTCAGTGCAGGCAAGTGTACCAGGGGGGCCTATATGCAGCTTCTGAAGGTAGATGAGACCTTTGAAGTGGAACTTGGATTTGATTTTCTGTTGGTTGTAGACACAGAAGAACTAAGGGCCCCAGAACTGAACAATGTATCCCAGAATAGGGACAATGAGTTGGCAACCTTTGTCATTGGACTTGGAAACTTGACTCTGATCAATATTTTCGGAGAGAATCCATCAGAGATGCAGGATATCCTACTAATAGCTGTCTAGGCCTTTCTGAGGATCAAAAAAGTGAAAATCTCCTCAAGTTGCCTCTTTGTGCATCAGAATGTGGGGGAAGTTACAGCAAAATAGCAAACCATGGGAGGATGAAGGTGGCTACAGCAGAAACTAGATGAAACGGCAGCAATCGCTGCTGAGCAAGAACAGTGTTCCAATGTGTCCTGCTTGAGTGACATCGTTTGATGTCAATACTAGTATTTATTATATTAACTGGAAAAAAGATAGCCTCTTTAATAAATGGTTTTGGAAAAATTGGCTTTACACAGCCTATCGCCATACACTAAACTAAAGTCAAAATGGATCAAGGATCTAAATGTTAAAACGGAAACACTAAGTCTACTGGAGGACAAGGTAGGCAGAAATCTTGTAGACATAGGGGTAGGCAGAGAATTCATGAACAAAAGGCAAACTGCATGGGAAACACTTCAAAGAATCAACAACTGGCATTTCAGATTGCTAAAAACTTTTTGCATTTCAAAAGAAATCAACAAAAAAGTAAAAAGAAAACCCACAGAAGGGAAAGAATTTTAGTTGACAACCCCTCAGACAAAGGACTTATATCCAGAACATACAAAGAATTGAAAACCATGAAGCCCTCCAAATTGAAAGACCCTCCCCCAAAATGGACATCGGAGATGAACACAGATTTCTCAGATGAAGACACACAAATAGCAAATAAATACTTGAAGAAATGCTCACCATCACTGATCATCTGAGAGATGCAAATTAAAACAATACTGGGATTTCATCCCACTCTGGAAAGAATGGCTGCCATCAAGAAATCAACTGATAACATATGTAGGCGAGGCTGAGGGGAAAAAAGAACACTTCTCCACTGTTTATGGGAGTATAGACTGGTGCAGCCATTGTGGAAGTCAGTATGGAGATTTCTCAGAAGACTAGGATTGGAAGTTCCATTCAATCCAGCTATTCCCCTCCTGGGTATTTTCCTAAAAAAATTGAAAAAGTCACTTCATAGTGATATATGTGCACCCATGTTCATAGCAGCACAATTTGTGATAACTAAATCTTGAAAACAACCAAAATACCCATCAAACATAGAATGGATTAAAAAGACATGATATTTTTACACAATAGAATACTACTCAGCTATAAAAAAGGATGGTCTTGAGGCCTTTATAGATAAATGGAGGCAACTTGAGAATATTCTCATTAGTAAAATAAACAGGCTCACATTAGTAAATATCACATTGTTTCTCTAGTATAAAAAATAATAAGAACTGACAGTATAATGGGATCCAAAATGTATAATAGATATTGTAAAAGTGAAAGGGAAGGAAAGTGCTTTAAAGGATATAACGGTATGTATAATGTATAAGATAGATGACTATATTACTAAATTTCTGTTAGGTCATTGAACAGAATGGTTTGTACTGTCAATGCCTGAGTGTCTAGCCACATTTTATACTTTGATTCTGTAACTTTGACAGCTATTTTTAAGATGACAATATGTAATGTATCAACTAGAGATTTTGTAATGTTAATTTTTTTTGAATTCTGTATTCTGTTTTTTTCTCTTTTTAAATTTTTTTCTTTTTTTAAAATAAAAAAATTGGAAAAAGATACTCATGTCTACTATTTTGCTCACCTTTGGGAAGGCAATCTTCCCATGGCCCCTTCTAATCCTTGCTATAGTCACAAGTTTTAAGAACTAAATCATAAAATTCTTTTGATGGGTAACAAGAATCAAGGGAAAATATCATGAAGATATCAGATATGAAATTGTGAATTGAAGATTTATGGAGAGCCCTGATCAGTGAGGACTTTATTTTCAATTTCAGAAATACCCGAGAGGTCATGGCCATGAGCAAACTGGAAACTATGTTCAACCAGTGGTCCTGGAAGCTGAGGAGTCACGTGCTGCACTTGCAGAATCAGCTGAACAATCAGATTCAGAATGGAAAAATTCAGACACTGGAAAGAAGCTCACTTGAAGATCCAGATACAGAAGAATATGATACTATTAAAGAAAAGCTTGAGAAGTATTTTAATGAAGACCCAGACAGTGAAATATTGATTCAGTGGAAAGGAAAATTTGAAAATAAGTTACTAATCCTTAAAGAAATGCTTATTTCTTATGCCAAAAAAGAAGGCAATAAACATATTGATCTCAAGAAAAGTCAAGAAAGGCTGAATAGGAAAAAGGTTATAAAAATAAATACTGAAGAGGAGCCAAGAGTTGGTTTTAAGTGTAAAAAGTAAATAACTGAGTGAGAAGGAGTTACAGAAGAAATTCAGTCAACTTTGGAGTAAATGGGTCTGTGATGTGTCCTCAAATCTTCCTCCAGTAACAGACCCTAACATTGAGGTGGATTCTGAGGCCATCCTTTGGGAGCATTTCAAAAAGGAGAAAAATTTGGCAAACATACTAAAGAAAAATTCCAGAAAGAAATTTGATATCAATTATGAGAAACATGTCAAAATGGGTAAGAATTAGACTTTTCATGTATAAGTTAGAAGTAGGTGACAAAGAGTTAATTAATATGACTACTAATCACATTTTATCAAGATTTGATGAAACTATTACTAATATTTGGAAGCAAAATCGTGATTACAATATAAATGATTTTCATGAAATTCTGAGAATAGAAGAAGTGACAATGCATCTACTAATAAAAGGTACTCATTTACAGCAGACACAACTTACAAGCAGATACAACATGGAATTATATTTGTGTTTATTTAAAAGAGCATCAAAAAGCTTTAATGAAATGCATAGAGCATTCAAGAGAATAAATGATCCTATAAACTATCTGGAAAGTAAAAAAGATGATTTCTTCACAAATTTCAAGATCTCCTGCCAAGGAGCAACCTCTGCCAAATCATTTGTAGGATTTCTGTGGAACAAGCTCATTTCTGCTTTATCTACCACCATATGGGAAACATGGCCCCTAAAATTGCTGGGGACATTCAAGCTATCTGCCCTGCATTCAAAACAGGGCTAAGCTGGAAAAACATGTTCTCATGTGTCTGGCAGAGGAATAAAACTTTGGTAATTATTGCCAGTACATTCATGATCCTAAATCTTTTTTCAAGAGTTACACTGAAAAGCATATTAAAAGATACTGTTCAGAAAAATGGGGTGAAAAAGTAAAGACTTTTCTAAAAATAAGTTTAGATGCAATGCCATCCTTTCTGCTATTCATGAATCCATAGCACAGGCTAAAGATAAAAGCAGCACTGCATCTGAGTGGTTGGATTTCTTCTGTGATCACATGGGGAACAAGTTGATCTTTCCACCAGAAGACTTCAGAGGCATTAAACATCAGGAGCTAAAAGATATGAAGTTTCTCAAGGAAGTCATGTGTGTAGCATTTGGTGAAGTGATGAATAAAACAGAAGAAAAGCTTTTAAGTACACCAATAGATGAAATGTTTCCTGTAATTGAGAAAATCCTCTTGGAACAGCTCTGTGGCTGCTGGAAACTGTGCCCTTTCTGTAAATCAATTTGTACCAACACTATTCCTACACACAAAGGAGACCACAGCGTTCCATTCCACCATCCCCAGGCTGTCATTGCATACCATTGGCATAAAACAGAAGATTTTTGCATTGACTTCTGTTCTACTTCAGTGACAAGTGTAATTTTTTTATTTTATATGACATCTTGAAATTTCCGTATAAGACCTATATGGCTGGAGGGGATTATGCAATTTAGAGCATCACCCCAGATTCATCCACCCAGCCATATTGGAAATAGTTTGTTTCTCATTTCAAAGCAAATTTAGAAGAAAAGTATTAGAAAAAAATTAAAAATAGAGGTGACATCCCTGATACATAGGCTAAAATCACTAAGGAAGATGTACTTAATGACTTAAGAAAATAATTTAGTGAACAAAAATAAAAAATAAATAGCACTCAACACAGAAGATGCCTCTTATGTCTCAAAAAAAGTGTCACAGTATGATACTGTACTAAAACATATTCTTAGAACTTTTCAATGAAATATGTGCAAGAGAATGAACTAACTTTTTAAAAGTTTAAGATGTCCTATAAAATTAAGTCTTTTCTCTCTGTGTCAGCTCATTATGGTTTAAAATCAAATTATTAAAACATGTGAACCTGTGATAAAATTAAATCACTAGTTTCATACTTAAAAATATTGTCTTAAGTATTCCCTAAAATATATGATAGCTCAGAAAAAGTTACCTTAACTGGAAATTAAAACTCATTCCAGGTTGCCACAAAATTTTTATAGAGTTACTATATGGATAATTGAACAAATATACAGATTTTGGATGGAAGCTAAAATTTACTCTGTAAAGTTTTTAATTGAATTTCTCTCACTACTTCAAGTTGTGAGGAAAATTATCAACTCAATTATGAAAACATTCCTGGAAATTACTAAATGTATATTGTATTCACTGAAAGAATAAATTATAGAATTTACTAAGAAAAAGACTTTATCAACTCAGAAAACATTATCAAGCAAAGAAGGGAAATAGGAAAAATTCACTGTTTTTCATTTAACAATCATTATCTTCTTCCCTGATATCTGGGTTTTCCTGTTAACACACACACACACACACACACACACACACACACACACACACACACACCAAGATTCACAAAGCTCATGAATTGAAAGCCTGGAGCTATGGACATTTCTGAAAAGGATTTGCCTCTGGAGTAAAATTTATGATGACCAGAGGAAAAAGACAATTTTAATCAAGTCTGTGAACAAAGTCAAATATATTTAAGCCATTAGTAAGTACCCAGAAAATTCATTAAAGAAAAAATTAAATATAGTATATAGTTTTTAAAAACCTTATAATACTGAAAATTAATTGGGCTATATTTTAATAAGAAATTAACTTTTTACATGTAAGATGTAACTGAATGCTTGCCTCCAAGTTAGACACATTTGTGACTCTTTAACCATTTGGACCTTAAGGTCATGGTCAGAATAAAAATGATGTAAACTCTGAAGCCTATGAAGGACTGGAGAAGAAAAAAATAACATTTTTCTGTAAATCTACCCCTAAAGCTCAGTTCTCAGAACTGTTGATCTAAAGGAAACATTACGAGAAGAGAATTTCTGTATGTTGGCTATAAAGGCATTCGCTGGATTCCATTTGCAGGTACAACGTCTACCTCTCTATAGACAGTAAAAACAGACATCTGAGGAAATGACTGCCAAACATTTTGAATCCTCAGAAATGGGATATGGGAATTCTGACTGTGTTCCCTTTGTCCCCTCCAAGAACTTCAAGCACAGTCTATTTCGGTCAGATGATTAGTACATCTAGCAACCTGAGGTAGACAAATTACAGAGAGTGTTCTTGCATAGCATTGTTTCCCTTTTTTCTTCAAAAATAGTCCTGCTAAGAGTTTTAGAAAGATCACCTAATATGATATAATTGAAATGGTGATGGAAATGGAATCTTTGTACAGCAAAATTCCCATCTCTCACTCACATCAGTGCACCCTTGAAGAAGTCTCAATGTTCAACTAACATTTGCTGAATGGTTTTCACATTTTTAAATGAATTCTAAAAATTGACTCAGCAGTACCATACATCCTATTCTAAAAATTGACTCAGCAGTACCATACATTCTATTACTTTTGATTTTAAAAATAAAATGAAACCAAAAGTAAGAACTTTTAAAGTTACATTATTATTTTCTGTCTTGCAATGAAATTTTGTTGTATTTTTACAAATTTTATATATATATATGTATATATATATATATATATATATATATATATACAAGATATACATATATATACATAAGATAGATAATGGTACTACTAATCTCTCTTAGTTCATTAAAAAGATTGTGTTTTCATTATTTGATTGATCATTTTTTATGCCTATATATTGTAATCTGAACAACTACTTTGGAGATAACAATATGCAATATATATAACCAGTATTAATCTCCTATTATATGTTTTTGAAATTCTGTATCATTGTTTTTATTATTGTTGTTTTGTTTTTAAAATAAAAAAGTCTTTGACAAATTCCTTGAGTTGATAAGAAGTGTATTTTTAAAAATTAAATTAAATTAAATTAAATTAAATTAAATTAAATTAAATTAAATTCAGGGGCTATTCTCAAGAGGTCATACATGCAAAAATAGGAAAAGGCAATTGTGACAGATGAATGCGTAGGAATGGTGATTTCTGAGATGACTGCATAGTAAGTAATGCTGCTGTCAAGGCAAGATAAGACTTTGAGAGAATGTAGGGCAGTGTATTGGGTGCCCCTGGGGAAGGAAACCTGAGAACAGTGGAGTAGGGCAAAAGATGTCAGGAAGAATATGATGGGTCCGGGAACAGATCAACAGTTAGAGATCAGATTTATAAGGTTAGCAGGCATAGGGTTTACCTGGTTAGTAGAATGGATCTCTAGGAATCCCTGAAGTAGGGAACATAGAAATAAAAATTGGGACTCACCTCAGAGTAGGTTTTATAGAGATTGTAGTCAGTCACATAGAATGAGAAAAGAGCCGAAAGCCTGTAGAGATGTGGCTAAGGGAGTGATGGATTTTGTGACACCAAATCATATGAATATCTAAGTTACCCACCTGGGGATGCTAGGAATTAGTACGCACAGAAGTTTTAGGATGGTAGTTATCAGAAGAGGAAAAGATAGCAAGGAAAAGGGAAATGTGGACCTCAAAATAATTTCAAGAATTTTTGTACATCAAATCTGATATCACCTATTTCTACCAAAGACTGTCCTTTTCCTCTTCCCTCTTGCTTATGTTCTTCCTAGTCCTTTGATTTAACCTACCTGCATATCCCAGAAAGGGTATTTTTTCTATAGATGGAAATAGCTGATTTATCTTTTATCAATATTTTTGCTAATTTTACTTAAAATATTGATTAAATTTATACAGTAATCCATAGAAAAATATAGTTCATATGTCTGGAATATCAACAGTAAGAAAACAACAACAGTAATAAAGCCCCTTCAGATATACTTTTGAAGGAAACAAAAGGTAATCTGCTTATAAAGGAGTGAATTTTAGATATTATTTGAATGCTTGAGTCTTCATAAACTTCTGGTAATTATTTTCTTATTTTGTTTTAAAACTATTAATGTAAGTATTTCCTTGCCACAGTCCAACACTTTTCTTTCAGCCCAAGGCAAATCCACCTCTGAAAATTCCTTTTGTCTGCCTCCTTCCCAGGACCCTTTGCTGCTTTAATTTCCTCATCCTGAGTTTTAATACATTTAGCCTGCCCTCTGCTGTCCAATGTTGTTACTGAAATCATTTGTTTTATCTAGGAAGAAAAATTTACCTTGATGGCTGCATGTATCCATCTTTAGTCCACTAAACAATTGGCCCTGGAGAAATACATCTTAATATACCAAATACATCAGAATAAGCACAGCACCTGAGTTGTGCTCTAGTACATTGCTTCATTAACTGTTTCTTGATTCAAAACAAAAATCAAGCAAGGCTTACTCATCAGAGCCATATGAGTTCCTGACACTCTTTTAAAATTATCATCATTGACTAGTGTTACATCAGCTTTTACTAATCTTGTTTGTGAAACTTGTTTCTTTTTACAAATTTACTTAAAGGGGTACATTTAGCCTGAGTAGAGAGAGGGCTTGTCTTCCATGTGATTGATGTTACAAGACCTTGAATGGATTTTGGTTATAGCATCTAGGCCTCATCCCTGCCAACATACCTTGTTATCCTTTTTCTTTAATTTTGAAATTAAAACAAGGGTTAAAAGCAATTAATGGGTTGTATAAAGGCCAGGAGGAACATGAGGTGGTAGGAGGAAGAGGGGAAAGTAGTTTCTCTGATAACAGAAGAAAAGAGGTAAAAGATTTTCCTTGTGAAATTATAGTGTATTACAAGGAAGCAAGAAAAACTTTTGCAAGCTTGTTGGAAGACACAACAATGTAACTGCATATGTTAGTTTGCTGAGAACTCAAAAGTCCTGCTCTCAGAAATAGGAAGTGTGATAACAATGCTGGTGAAATAAGTCCTGAACATGAAGAATTTTGCGACAAAAAGTTTCAAAATGAAGCTGTTTTCTCCTTTTGCCTTCCTTACCTTTGCTTTCCTCCTCCTCCACCTCCTCCTCCTCCTCTTCCTCCTCACTAGTTCTCTTTCCCATTTGAAATTTTCTTCCTGTTGCAGGAGTATCATATATGTGTGTATATATGTGTGTAAATAATTTTTTGTTTTTCAAAAGCAAAACAGAAAAAAGGGTAGAAATAATACAGAATTTAAAAAAAGTAAGAAATCAACACTAGTTAATATATTACTTATTGTTATCTTAGAAGTAGTTGTTTTACAAAATCTAAACATAAAAAATGAATAAACATTCAAATAATCACAGCACAAACTATTCTTTTGGATGAACTAACAGAGAATTAATAGTATGGTTGTCTATCTTGCACATTTAAACATGCATACAGTTATATAAATATACTTACAAGTTGTTCTTTCCTTTTGAGCACTTTCTTTTCCATACATTACTACAATATCTATTGTACATTTTGGATCTTATTATTTTTTCAGTTTATTATTATTATTTATTTTCACACTAGAGAGAAAATATATTTACAAATGTGAGTCTAATTTATTTCACTTATGAGGATAGTCTCAAATTGCCTCCATTTACCTATAAAAGCCTCAAGATCATATTTTTATAGCTAATATTCCATTGTATAAAAATACTGTATCTGAAACACTAAATCTACTGGAAGACAAGGTAGGTAGAAGTCTTGGGGACGTACGGGTAGGAAGAGAATTCATGAACAAAATGCAAACTGCACGGGAAACACTTCAAAGAATCAACAAATCGGAACTCATATTATTGAAAAGTTTCTGCACTTCAAAGGAAATCACCAACAGAGTGAAAAGAAAACCCACAGAGTGGGAAAGAATTTTAACCAGCAACCCCTCAGAAAAAGGACTTGTGTCCAGAACATATAAAGAACTGAAAAACATCAAGCTCCCCAAATTCTAAGACCCTCTCCAAAAGTGGGCATCTGAGATGAACACACAGTTCTCAGAGAAAGATATACAAATGGCAAATAAACACATGAAGAAATGTTCACCATCACTGGTCATTCGAGAAATGCAAATTAAAACAACATTGAGATTCCACCTTACTCCGGAAAGAATAGCTGCCATCAAGAAATCAACTGATAACAAATGTTGCCGAGGCTGCGGGGAAAAAGGAACACTGCTCCATTGTTGGTGGGAATGTAGACTGGTGCAACCATTATGGAAATCCATATGGAGAATTCTCAGAAGATTGGAAGCCCCATTCAATCCAGCTATCCCCCTCCTGGGTATTTTCCCCGAAGAACTGAACAAGTTCATATCACAGTGATATATGTGCACCCATGTTCATAGCGGCACAATTTGTGATAGCTAAATCCTGGAAACAACCAAGATGCCCATCAACTGCAGAGTGGATGAAAAAGATGTGGCATTTTTATACAATGGAATATTACTCAGCTATAAAAAAGGATGATCTTGAGGCCTTCATAGGTAAAGGGAGACAACTTGAGACTATCCTTATTAGTGAAATAAATAAGAATCATATTTATAAATATCATATTGTGTCTCTAGTGTAAATAATAAATAAGAACTGCAAGAGTAATAAAACCAAAATGTGTAGTTGCTATTGTAAAAAAGAGAGAAAAAGAAAGTTCTCTAAGGGATATAACTGCATGTATGTTTGAGTGTGTAAAATAGATGACCATATTGCTGAATTTTTGTTAGATCTTTGAGCAGAACTGTTTGTAGTCTGACTGTTTGAATGTTTATTATGTACCCTTTAACTTTGTAACTTGAACAACTACATCCAGGATGACAGTATGTAATTTATAAATTACTGATTTCTTAATGGGGCTTTTTCTTATTTTCCTTTTTTTTCTTTCTTTCTTTTAGAATTCTGTATTGTTGTTACTTTTTTTCTGTTTTGCTTTTGTTTCTCTTTAAATAAAATTTTAAAAATGTATAATTGCTATTGTAAAAAAGAGGAAATAGGAAGCATTGTAAAAGATATAGATAGCTACATGTATGTTTAGGTGTGTGGGATTGATAACCATATTTCTAGGTTCTTGTTGGATTGTTGAACAGATCTATTTGCAGTCTCACTGCTTGAGTGTCTATTTTGTGTGCTTTAATTTTGTAAGTTGAAAAGCTATTTATAAAAAACAATATGTAATTTATCAACTAGTGATTTCTTACTGTTTATCTTCTTTTCTTGAAATTCTGTAATATTTCTATCCTTTTTCTGTTTTTTTATATATTGAATCTTTTTCATCCATTCTGCGGTTAATGGGAATTTTGGTTGTTTCCAAGGTTTAACTATTATAAATTGTGCTGCTATAAACATAGGTGCACATATATAGCTGTGACATGACATTTTCAATTTTTCTGGAAAAATTCCCAGCAAAGGAATACTTGGATTGAATGGGACTTCCAGTCTTAGTTTTTTGAGTAATCTCCATACTGAGTTCCACAGTAGTTGCACCATTTTACACTCCCGTCAACAGTGGAGAAGTGTTCATTTTCCCCCACAGACCCACCAACATTTGGTATCAGTGGATTTCTTCATGGCAGCCATTCTTCCCAGAGTGAGATAGAATATCAATATTGTTTTAATTTTCATTTCTCAAATGACCAGTGATGGTAAATATTTCTTCATTTATTTATTTGCCATTTGTATATCTCCTTTTGAGAAATGCCTATTCTTGTCAGATGCCCATTTTTGGAGTGGACCTTTGGATTTGGGGATCTGATGTTTTTTAATTCTTCATATGTTTTAGATATAACTCCTTTGTCTAAGGAGCTGCTGGCTAAAATTCTTTCCCATTCTGTGGGTTTTCTTTTCATTTTGTTGGTGATTTCTTTTGAAGTGCAAAAGGATTCTAGTAAAATGAGATCCCAGTTGTTTATACTTTGAAGTACTTCCCATGCGGTTTTTATTTTGTTCATGAACTCTTTGCATACCCCTATGTCTTCAAGATTTCTACCTACCTTGTTTTCTAGTAGATTTAGTGTTTCTATTTTAATATTTATATCTTTGCTCCATTTTACCTTTAGTTTAGTGCATGGCTATAGACATGGGTGTAGTATCAGTCTTTAGCATGTGGAAAGCTAATTTTTCCAGCACTATTTGTTAGAGAAGGTTTCTTCCAGTGAACATGTTTAGACCCATTGTCAAATATAAGGTGGCTGAGTGACTTTGTAGTTGTGTTTGAGTCTTTTAATCTGTTCTATTGATCTTCAGGTCTACTTCTTTGCCAGTACAATACTGATTTTATCACTGTAAATTTGTAGTACAATTTCAAGTCAGAGACTGAGATGCCTCCTGCCTTGCTTTAGTTGCCCAGAATGGCCTTTGATATTCTAGGTTACTTCTGTTTCCAAATGAATTTTAGGAATATTTTCTCTAGATCTGTAAGTATGTCAATTGTACTTTGATTGGGATTGCATTAAATCTGCATAACAGTTTTGGGAGTATGGCCATTTTAACAATGTCGGTTTTTCCTAACTAAGAGCAAGGGATATCTTTCCATTTTCTAGTATCTTTTCCAATCTCCATTTTTACAGTAGTATAATTTTCAGTGTATAGGTCTTTCTTTCTTAGTTTGATTCCTAAGTATTTCATTTTTTAAAAAATGCTATTGTGAAAGGTGCGCTTTCCATAATTTCTCATTCAGTGATTTTTTTGTTTGTGTACAGAAATACTATTGATTTTTGAGTGTTGACATTGTATCCAGCTACACTGATGAATTTGTTTATTAACTCTAGTAGTTTTTTAACAGAGTTTTCTGGGTCTTCTATGTAGAGTATAATGTCATCTGAGAATAGTGATAATTTAACTTCTTCCTCTTCTATATTTATTCCTTTTATTTCTCTCTCTTGTCTGATTGCTCTAGTTAATATTTCCAGAACTATATTGAATAGCAGTGGTAATAGTGGACATTCTTGTCTTGTTCCTGATTTTAGAGTGCAACTTTTCAGTTTTTGTCTATTTAGTATAATGTTGCTTTGTTATATACGGTCTTTATCAGATTGAGGTAGTTACCATTTATTCCGAGTTTGTGTAAGGTTTTTACCATGAACAAGTGTTGGAGTTTATCAAATGCTTTTTCTGCATCTATTGAGATGAACATGTAATTTTCATTTTTGACTCTGATGATGTGATATATTACATTTATTGATTTGTGTATGTTAAGTAACTCCTGCATTCCTGGGATAAATCCCAGTTGGTCATGATGTATAATCTTGATGATTTGATGCAGTCTATTTCCCAGTATGTTATTAAGAATCTTTGCATCAATGTTCATTAGTGAGACTGGCCTATAGCTCTCCTTTTTGGTTGGGTCTTTCTCTGGTTTTGGTATCAGAATAATGCTTGCCTCCAGGAATGAGTTTGGGAGGATTGCTTCTCTTTCAGTTTCATTGAAGAGTTTGAGGAGTATTGGCATTAAATCTCTAAATTTCTTGTAAAATTCAACTGTGAATACATAAGGACCTGGGATTTTTTAATTGGTAAGTTTTTAATCACATTTTCAACTTCAATACCTGATATTGGGTTATTCAAAGTTGTTATAGCTTCTTGATTGAGCACTGGTAGTTCATTCATATGCTTCTATGATGTGTCCATTTCTTCTTTGTTTTCTACTCTATTTGAGTAAAGATTTTCAAAGTAGGTATTCATGATCTTTGAATTTCCATGGGATCTGTAGTAATTTTTCTCTTTTTAATCCTTATTGCATGAATTTGAGTTTTTTCTTTCTTTTTCTTGATAATATTGGCTAGAGGTTTATCAATTTTGTTTATTCTTTCACAAAACAGCTCTTTGACTCATTCGTTCTTTGTTTTTTTTTAGTCTAAATTGTAATAATTTGTGCTCTGATCTTTATAATTTCTTCTGTTCTATGAGATTTGTGTTTTACTTACTTTTCTTTTTCTAGAAGCTTGAGATGTAGCATTAGGTTGTTTATTTGTACTCATTCTGTTTTCTTGATATGACCATGTATTGCCATATATTTCTTTCTTAAGACTGCTTTCATTGTGTCCCACAGGTTTTGGTACATTGTATCTGTGTTTTCATTGAATTGTAGGTATTGCTTATTTTCTTCTTTAATTTCACCTGTAACCCATTGATTATTCAAGAGGTTTTTATTTAATTTCCATGTATTCATATAGGTTTTGCAGTTTCTTTTGCCATTAATTTTGCAATTTAAATGCACTACATTCAGACAATTTAGATAATTTCAATTCCTTTATGCTTACTTAAGAATGTTTTATGGGCTAATATATGGTCTATTTTGGAGAATGTTCCATGAACAGCTAAGAAGAATGTGTATTCTGATGTGATTGGGTGGGACACTGTAAATATCTACTAAGTCTATTTGCTCACAGGTTTGATTCAGTTCTGTTATTTCTTTGCCAGCTTTTGTCCAGTTGATCTATCTCTTTGTGACAATGGAAGGTCCTCTGTTACAATTGTCTTGTTTCTTGTTTGGTATTTCATGTCCATTAATATTGTTTTATATAGTTGGGTGCTCCTGTATTTGGTGCATATATGTTTATGATTGTTAGTTCTTCCCCTTGAATTTTTCCACTAACAAGTATATAGTGACCTTCTTTATCTCTTTTGATAATTTTTGGCTTGAAGTTCAAATTGTCTGCAAATCAAATAGATACCCCTGCTTTTTTCTGGGTTGCTGTCACATAGAATATTGTTTTCCTTCCTTTGACTTTTAGTCTATGAGTTTCCTTTTCAGTCATATGTGTCTCTTGTATACAGCATACTGTGGGACCCTGTTTCTTAATCCATTTTGTCATTCTATTTCTTTTACTAGGTGAATTAAGGCCATTTATATTTATGGATATAGCTGATATGTACTGGTTCAATTTTGTCATGTTATTTTTCTGCTGTTGGTTTTCTGCTTTTCCCTCTTATTTAATTGCTTGTCTTATCTGCCATGAAGGCCAGTAGGAGGTCCTCGGCACCACCCAGTGTCAGTGCCAGGAACATCTGAAGGGCACAGCCTCCAAAGGAGATGGTGTTCTCTCTCTGCAAAAATTCCATGAGGGCCTTGGGAGTGACAACTGACGTGAACAGGAGGTCCATGAGCGAGAGCTGCCCCAGCAGGAAGTACATGGGCGTGTGGAGCCGGACATCTACTGTGATGACCAGGAGCAGCAGGCTGTTGCTGATCAGGGCTAACAAGCACAGGGCTGTGAGTGTGGCACTGAGTAGTTCAGGAGACCCACTGTCATTCAGGATCCCCACCAAGATGAAGTCACTTCCTAAGGTGGAGTTCCAGAGCTCCATCCATGTGGTTTCTTCAACCACCTAGTACCAGATAGATTCTCAATTAAGTGTTGCTAAGGTAGACCCTAATTTTGTAACATCAGAAGCTCCTTAGAATTCCAATATTGAATTCATGAGATGATATAATTTCCATTTTAATTGACTTTGCTTCTTGATTTTTGAATTTCTGATTCTTAATTTATCTTAATAAAAATATTCATCTGGGCCATTCATGGACTGAGGGTAGAGATAACAAAGCTGCATCAGCAATCAAAACCTGTCCTGGATTCAGCGCTCTGCACAGGCAGGGAAGAAACACATGGACTCAAGCCTCTCCCTGTGAGTCAGCACCATTCTTGGACCAGGGGTAGACAAAACAAAGCCACACCAGCTAGCAAATCCTGTCTGGGAACCAGCACCATGTGTATGCTGTCAGGGGACTGGGAACAGATAGACTGAAGCCCCTTTCAGTGTGCTTGATTTCCTGGGATAACTTCTTGCTGGTAAACAAGAAGTAGCAGCATCACCCCTCCCCACCTGCCATAAGCCACGGGCTTATCCAGAGAAACACAAGCTGTGATGATAACTGCAGAGGTGATTTGCAATTGGCTGCCTGTAGTGTTTTGCAGGTCTATGCCTGTGGTCTGATCATAGGTTCAGCGGATAGTGGTAAGCAATGTGAGATCTAAGGGTGATCTCCTGAAGGTTGCAGCCATTGTTGATTCCCTATAGTCTTGTTTTGGAAGTCCTATATCATTCCATTTTTTTGGGGGTTGGATTTTATTCCCTTTTATTCTGTTTGATTACATCAAATCTGGTGATAGGAGCAGCTATTTTAAAGATAGAAAGATATGTTATGGTAGCAATTTTGGATTTACTATAGGCTTATTTTGAAGTCTTTTATTGTATGCATTGTTTTGTTTTTATTGCTTCTATTCTATTCTGTTCTGCTTGATTTTCACTATATTTAAAGTTATCTACAGCTATTTTTTTACTTTAGAAAAAATTCTAGTTTTATTATTATTTTTTGGTTTTGTTTCTTTTGGTTTAACTTTTTTTTGAAGGTAGTAGAAATACAACAGACCAAGACAGAGCAAAGCCAGTTGAGACAGTGCAGTGAATTTGGTACAGAACTTCACAGCACATTACCAAGATAACAGTAATTGGTACCATAGTATATCTCATTATCTCCACAATAGTTGTCTAGTCAATTAGATATAGCAAAATCAAAGGAAATATAGAACATTGTAAAACCAATTAAAAGGAATATTGAATAGAGTCAAACAATTAATCATAATGAAACAAAACTGAAAACAACATTTGCTTTCAAACAGAAGATAGAGGACACCCCCAATATTTGCTATATTGCATACAGACATCCTCCCAAGAGAGGCTCAGACCTCTGTCCCCAGCTGCTAATGGGGGCGGGGTTTGGGATGTTTGATTCCGAGCCTGCAACCCAGTACTGATAGGCTCACAGAAGACACTACTGGGTCTCCTCCTTGCTCACGCTGGAGGAAGGTGTTTACCAAAAGGGTGGTCAAATTGCTTCTTTGTGCAGCCTCCTGGGTTTCCTCATGGCTGTGGGCAGATCTTGGGGGCCCCTCACTGGTTCTCCTCCTGGCATACTTTTTTTATTAAAAGAGAAAAAAAAACAGGAAAAAGGTAGAAATATTACAGAATTTCAAGAAAAGAAGATAAACAGTAAGAAATCACTAGTTGATAAATTACATATTGTTCTTTTAGAAATAGTTATGTAGGTTACAGAATTAAATCACACAAAGTGGACACTAAAGCAGTGATAATTCAAAGAGATCTGTTCAACAATCCAACAAGAACCTAGAAATATGGTCATCAATCCCACACACCTAAACATACATGGAACTATATCTTTTATAGTGCTTCCTATTTCCTCTTTTTTTACAATAGCAATCGTACATTTTAAAAATTTTATTTAATGAGAAGAGGGAAAAAAAAACAAAACAGAAAAAAGGGTAGCAACAATAGAGAATTCTAAAAGAAAGAAAGAAAAAGGAGAATGAGAAAAAGCCCCACTAAGAAATCAGTAATTTATAAATTATGTACTGTCATCCTGGATGTAGTTGTTCAAGTTACAACGTTAAAGGGTACATAGTAAATATTCAAACAGTCAGACTAGAAACAGTTCTGCTCAAAGATCCAACAAAGATTCAGCAATATGGTCATCTATTTTACACACTCAGCCATACATGAAGTTACATCCCTTAGAGCACATTCTTTTCCTCTCTTTTTTATAATAGCAATCACACATTTTGGTTTTATTACCCTTGTAGTTCTTATTTCCTTTTTACACTATAGACACAGTATGATATTTATAAATATGATTCTTATTTATTTCACTAATGAGGATAGTCTCAAATTGTCTCCATTTGCCTATGAAGGCCTCAAGATCATACTTTTTTATAGCTGAGTAATATTCCATTGTACAAAAATGCCACATTTTTTGCATCCACTCTGCAGTGGATGGGCATCTTGGTTGTTTCCAGGATTTAGTTATCACAAACTGTGCAGTTATGAACATGGATGCACATATATCAGTGCGATATGAACTTTTCAGTTCTTCTAGGAAAATACCCAGGAGGGGAAAAGCTGGAATGAATGGGGCTTCCAATCCTAGTCTTCTGAGAATTCTCCATATGGATTTCCACAGTGGTTGCCCTAGTCTACATTCCCACTAATAGTGGAGCAGTGTTCCTTTTTCCCAACAACCTCGCCAACATTTGTTATCAGTTGATTTCTTGATGGCAGCTATTCTTTCTGGAGTAAGGTGGAATCTCAATGCTGTTTTAATTTGCCTTTCTCAAATGACCAGTGATGGTGAACATTTCTTCATGTACTTATTTGCCATTTGTATATCTTTCTCTGAGAACTGTGTGTTCATCTCAGATGCCCATTTTTGGAGTGGGTCTTTGAATTTGGGGGGCTTGATGTTTTTCAATTCTTTATATATTCTGGACACAAGTGCTTTGTCTGAGGTGTTGCTGGTTAAAATTCTTTCCCACTCTGTTGGTTTTCTTTTCACTCTGGTGATTTCCTTTGAAGTGCAGAAAATTTTCAGTAATGTTAGATCCCATTTGTTGATTCTTTGAAGTGTTTCCCATGCAGTTTGGGTTTTGTTTATGAATTCTCTGCCTACACCTATATCTCCAAGACATCTACCTACCTTGTCTTCCAGGAGATTTAGTATTTCTGTTTTAATATTGAGGTCTTTGATCCATTTAGACTTTAGTTTTGTGCATGGTGATATGCATGGATCTAGTTTCAGTCTTTGGCATGTAGAGAGCCAATTTTTGCAACACCATTTGTTAAAGAGACTATCCTTCTTCCAGTGGACATATTTAGCCCCTTTGTCAAATAGCAGGTGGCTGAGTGTCTTTGTAGTTGTGCTTGCATCTTCTAATCTGTTCCATTGATCCTCAGGTCTATTTCTTTGCCAGTACCAAGCTGATTTGATCACTGTGGCTTTATAGTACTGTTTCAAGTCAGGAATTGAGATGCCTCCAGCCTTGCTTTTGTTGCCTAGAATTGCCTTTGTTATTCTAGGTTTCTTCTGTTTCCAAATGAATTTTAGTAGTGTTTTCTCTAGATCTGTGAGGTATGTCAATGGTATTTTGATTGGGATTGCATTAAATCTGTATAACAGTTTTGGGAGTATGGCCATTTTCACAATGTTGGTTCTTCCTAACCAAGAGCAAGGAATGTCCTTCCATTTTCTAATATCCTCTTCAATCTCCTTTTTCAGCATAGTATAATTTTC